>JAGFPH010003124.1:10271-48814 GCA_018207615.1 Philaenus spumarius | reverse complement strand
TGAATCCGCAAAATCGTTGAAACATGCATTCGTAATACCGTGTTTCGAATTCTATTTATAAATTAATAATCTGGGAAACTATTTTAAGTTATAAAGAAGGCTTTTTTTCAGGGATATTCTTTCACCTTCAGCTCCTGTGAGAATCTGGATAACACTTCATGTACAAAATTGTAAATAGCTATAGTTTGTAAATAATCTTAAATATATATCTTGTTCTGTAAACTGTCTTTTATTTTAAAACAAACTGAATACTTAATAGCATCGCAATTATATCGTGTTTGGACTTAACGTTCTTGTTATTTGATGCAGATTACAAAAATGACGTTATTTTTGCACTTTATCCCGAAATGCAAAAAATTGTACCGACTGTGCCTTAAGCCCAGTAGCCGAGTCATGACCATAACCCGGATCGGCCGAGCGAGGGCTAATTAGGGTAGGGTCACCTCCCCGACCGTCCTAAACTCTCAGCCGCCACGAATCTTTGCGCAAGGTATAAGTCGGAAGTAAAATAATTCGACCATGCAGCTGGGCCGCTGACGTGAGTTGAGCAAATTTCCAAAATTAAGTTTATATGCCTATGTTTTAGGGCCTCAACCAACAGTTTGGGAAATAGGTCTATTCACGAAGGCGTTGATTAGCTGTCTGTGTGTACGCAATATATTATTAGAATTTGTTTGCTCCTAGTGGCCTCGCGAGTTTGCACCACTTGGCTTCGAACCGGGTACTTTTATGGTATTTTACGTTTTGGTCGATTTTGGGGGAACCAAGCGAGCTATAAGGACGCATAAAAAAACAAAATGTGCAGAATAACATCTTACATTTATATTTTTTTGAAAAAAAACTGTAAAAGAAATTCATTCTCGTAGTAAAAATCCCAAAAAACAGTTACTTCCGGTCAAAAAACGTACTTCCGGTTGTTGGATTTTTTTGGCTAACGAACTCGTCCGAGCCACTTAGACAACCAACACGTGTACCAAATTTGGTCCAAATCGGACTTAAAATGCGGCCGCTAGAGTGCGAACACATATATACACATTTATTAATATGTTACTTACGTCTATTTATATATATGCATTTTAATGACACGTTTTGGGGACCATGATCGGTGCTCATTTGCTACTCCCGACCTTGGGTCTCACCATAATAGCTGCAATAGCTCATTTTTCCTATGGAAATTCGCTAATAAGTCTATTAGAGTGCGAACACAAGTAAACATAAAACTAGGCCCTGTATATACAAATTCAGTGTCACTCCAAAACGTGTTCTGGGGACCGTGATTGGTGCTCATTGATTACTTGATACCGTAATAGCTCGCCTTTTCTATGGAAATTTGCTAATAAATGCAAATACCTGGGTGACCGAGCATCGCTCAGGATTTTTAAATTTGTTTTGTAAAATTGTTATTTTTTAGAAAAATGTATCTAAATACAATCAAATACTGAATAAATATGAATATTTTTCGATCTTACGTACATACGAACTGCTTGTTTAAATACAAAAATCATAAGTGCAAATAATTTAACATTTTATTAGAATATAATGACTGCTATATTGACAGTAACAGTTGATCTATTACTATGAATATATTTGAATATACTCAGTTTTATCATGACTAAATCCATACTGCCTTCCATACTATATTGCGGGTGTCGAGTATTTTTATTTGGAAGACGTACTTTTAAGGTAGTTGGTCGCCTAACTGTGGAAAATGCTACATATAACACGCGGTATGCCATGCATTAAAACTGACGATCTTAAGTCCACGTTTTAGTTACGTTTGGTTTGAATAAATAAATGAATTGTTCCTCCTGATTCATTGTTAATGGAGCTAAAATTAGCAGATTAACATCTGGATTGTATCTATAATGTATCTATTCGCATACTTAGTGACTTCAAAGGTGGTATATAAAAAAAGTTCAGAGTTTACGTAGGCGAAAAGAGCTGCTTAGCGCGACATAAGACCCAGCGCATTAGATTCCTGACATCAAAAAATCCCCATATGCAAGTTTTCATCCAAATCGTTAGAGCCGTTAGCGAGATGCCCGAAATAAATTTAGTTTCAAATATACAAGAATTGCTCGTTTATTAAGATTAGATTAAGACTGGATAAACATTTTAACGGTTATCAACTCATATAAAAGCAAATGTACGTATGTACGTACGTACGTATGTGAGTAACAAATAATATAACAGCTGATTTCACCCATCATTTGTAATACTTAACAAAAGCCAGCGTATATTATAGTTTGGGGTTATATTTACAACTTCAATCATTATAATTTTTTGTGAAGGTGATTTTTTTAAATATGAGTTATATAACTAATACTAGAATACTATACTATTATATTGTAAGATATGCTTTAAGGTTATAAACTGAATATAAATACAACCTTTTATCATTAATATATTCGTTTATACAAATTTAAAGAAGAAATAGGCCTACATATTCGTTTAACTTCGGAAACATTCGTGCATATTCGTGTAACATATACACATATTCCATTATTAATTTATTCACTATAATATTAATAACTTCTAAATCATTTGATCTATCGATATGAAATAAAAAGCTATTAAAAGATAATATTTTTATCTTTCTTTAGACATATAGGATAATGTATAGAAATAAAAAATTGTAACATATAGGCCTACAGTTTAATAATCCTTTTAATTGTACACATTTACCGAGTTAAAAATCCCCGTCAGCATAGTTAGGTAGGCCTAGATAAAGTCAATTGATTTTCAATAGTATTTTGTTAAATAATGTATTTCTGATAAGTGTCTAATTAATCAGCCTGGGATTTTTCACGGAGGCTTACTGGTATAAAATAAAAACGCATTTGTTCAGCAATATGTTGGCCGGCCAAAGTCTAAGAAAGTAACGGAGGAAATTTAAAGATACTTATTTTTCGAGTGAAGTAAATTGTCTTTTAAATATCCTTATCATTATTAACTTCCCGCTACCAATAAAGGGAAGTTATTGATTTCGGTCCGATTTTCGAAAGTCGAGTTTTCATTAAATCTCCACGTTTTGAGGTCCCAGGAAGCCATTCTGACTATTCCCGCCGAGGTGTCCGACCGTGTGTGTGTGTGTGTGTGTGTGTGTGGATGTATGTGTGTAAATAAATTTTTGTCGTACAGTTTCTCAAAAACGAATCAACCGATTGAATTCTACGACATGTCATTCGAAAGGGTGTATCAAAACTTAGATCTGATTAGATTTGAGAGTTAATCCATCGAGCCAATCCGAAGAAATTTAAAAAAATAACCTAAATTTTTTTTGGAATTTTTATGTTTTTTAAAAATAACTTTAAAGCGTGCGAAAAAATCAGAATAAAACCATGTATAAATTTTTTGTGCTTAAAAAACTGCGTCGACTGCTTTTTTGAAAATGAAAATCGGACGACGCATTCAAAAGTTATCGTTGTTTAAAAATTCACAAATTTTCATTTTTTGGTATTTTTTTAACATATCTTCCAGATTTCTCAACCAATCAATATAAACCTGTACATTTTCTTTTTGTGCTTTAAAAACTGCGTAGAATGCTTTTTTAAAAATGAAAATCGAACGACGCATTCAAAAGTTATCGTTGTTTAAAAATTCACAAATTTTCGTTTTTTTAAATTTTTTTAACATATCTTCCAGATTTCTCAACCAATTAATATAAACCTGTACATTTTCATTTTGTGCTTTAAAAACTGCGTAGAATGCTTTTTTAAAAATGAAAATCGAACGACGCATTCAAAAGTTATCGTTGTTTAAAAATTCACAAATTTTCGTTTTTTGGTATTTTTTGGTATTTTTTTTAACATATCTTCCAGATTTCTCAACCAATCAATATAAACCTGTACATTTTCTTTTTGTGCTTTAAAAACTGCGTAGAATGCTTTTTTAAAAATGAAAATCGAACCACGCATTCAAAAGTTATCGTTGTTTAAAAATTCACAAATTTTCGTTTTTTGGTATTTTAACAAAAAAACTCATTTTAAGCGTTTAAAATTCAAACTAAGCGGGAAGTTCTAGGGTTGGCCTGCACGGTCAACCAATTTCCAGATTTTTATTTGTAAAGAAGATTGCAGCAGTTTATTGGCAGTTATAGTTATTCGACTTAAAGTTTCAACCATTTTCTAGATATCGTCATCAAACTTCGGATAGACTTACTAATGCAAATGCAAACAGATTATTGTATATTCGGATACTTGACGGAAATGTTGATAGATTAGGACAGAGGCACTTGGATGACATAGCATGCCTTGTACAAATAAAATCAAATTATTTTGTACATTTTATAACAGCAGTTATAATAAAGGTTAAAAGAACCAGCAAGGATCAGGTCTGCAGTTGCTTCAAAGTTTGAATTCAAATGTTAATAAAAATATTAGAGCAAACAGCTGTTTTATCTGTTATTTTATTCAATTTGTTGCTACGGTAATGAATGTAAATGAATGAAATATGTGTTGGTTCATCAGTCTAGTCCTAACCTACCAATTTTTCCGACGAAATTGTCAAATATTTAAATATAAAATATTTTATCAAAATGAATTAAAGCCTATGTTACTCTGGGATAGTGTAACTTTTTTAATAGTAAAACTATTTTTCCAATCGGTTCGCAGTAGTTATAGAGATTACCCCCTACATACAAACAAACAAACAAAATTACCACTTTATAATATTAGTATAGAATAGTATCTTAATGAACTTATAACATTTTGGGATTTGTATACTGCTTACTGTCATTGAATGTTTCTGAGTAACAAAAAATGTACAAAACACTCTAACGGTATACATTTTTATGCAAAAATTGATTACTTTTCACAAATTTTCTTACATACAGATTTTTAGTTTCTTGGAAACGAAAAACCCTTATGTAAGAAATTTCTAATTATTAAATTAACGTGCTAATTTTTTAATTTAAACTTCATCGTACCTAATTTTTTTCAAATCGCAGTTGTCTCAAATGGATATTTCGGGGGTCGGTTTTGAAGAATTTTTTTCTTCACCTTTTTAAAGCCTCAAAAGTGAATATGTTGAAACAATACAATTTCAAGATAGCAACCCTTAAGGCTCGTGTTCCTAAATTCAAAACGGCGAAGTTGGCAACCAATTTCAATGTTAAAATATCCTAACCATACCTTCACTTTTAAGCATATTTTTGTGTTATTTTCGTCAAAAAACGAAAGCTGTGATTATTTATTAAAGTAAAATGGATTGTGGGTGTTGATTGCTAAGGTTTTTTTGCAATATCTCTTTTTGCAACTGAGTAAACAATTTATAAAATTTTATATTTTTACTATTTATAATACCATACGTTTATGAAAACAATAAAACGTGATTTTTTCATTCAGCAATCAACATCTGCATATGACAGTACTTAAAAATGAAAGCAAATTTTTTAATTTATTGCATGAATTAATGGAAAAAAATTACTTATTCTGTAGCATTGCTCTTATGGGAATCAGTTTCAATATGGCGGACAGGATATTAAAACATTGAGCGATTTTATACTCAGAAGTCAAAATTTTACTAATCCCTCCTGATGTATAGCATACCTTTTAAAACCACGTCCTTCTTGAGAACTTTTCATAATGTTTTCCAAGAAACGATATTTAATTAAAAAAAAAGAATGAACCCATATATACAAATTTTATAAATGTACGTGATGGTCGGGTTGGTCGTCAATTTAAAGAACTCTTAAAATTGGACAGTTTTTGTATTCAAAATTTCAATGAATGTTTTAAAATCGCGTCAAAGAAAACTAATCTTTACGTTTGTATGGCCTTTTTTTGTTACAAATTAAAGCACTTAATGAAAATAAAGAATTTAAATTAGTTATTTCATCATAGGAAAATGAAAAATGACAATCAGTAAATTGCATCACCATTACAAATAAGTAACAAATAAAAACATAACAAAGTCAGTCAATTATTCGAATTGCGGCATGTTTTGTAACTATAATCAAATATGATGAAATAGCATTATTATTTCATCATTATATTTATAAGGGCACTTTTTGGGATTATTGGTTTCAGGTTACAAGCGTATTGATACTTATTTCTGTATATATGTAGGGTTGATTTTCATGCGGTTAGTGTTAAATGAAAAAAAATGATGAAGACATACTGTTACTACCACCAATAACCCATAACAAACGGCATATTTAATAACTATTTTGTCGAGTATACTGTAGTATATTTTCTCATCAAAATTAAAAATTTTAAAACATATATTACTGATGAGTAGTTACAAGTGAGTTAAACATGCCGTTTGTCCACAAGTTTGTCCACAAGCGCCTTCAATTTTATTTTCCGCAACTTATTCATCAGCACTGACAACTGCATAGAGCTGACGTCTAGCGGATTATATCTGTACTAACTCTAGTCGATTTCGAGTTGTGAACAGAATAAAATCAACTATTAAAACATTAAGGGGGGGGGGCATATTTTGATAAATTATTATATTATACTAAACAATTATTTTTGTCACGATTAACGTTATTTTCAATGTTTCACACTAGTCTAGTCCTAACCTTAAAATAATAAATTATTAAGATTTCGTTTTATTTAATACTAGTAAACCCCCGTGAAAAATCACAGGTGGGTTAATTAGATACACATCATTTATACAAAATACTATTTACACTATACAACAAACTTTATCCCGCCCTACCTAACTGTGCTGACGGGGATTTTTTAACTGGGTAAATAAATGTGTACAAAATTATAAGGATTATAAAACTGTAGGAATATTTGTAAAAATTTTGTATTTATGTATGTTATTATTTATTTAAAGAAAGTAAAAATATTATCTTTTAATTGCTTTTTATTTCATATTGATAGGTCAAATCATCTAGAAGTTAATAATATTATAATCAAGAAATTAATAGGCTAATCTAATATGTTCATATGTTATACGAAGATGTACGAATGTTTCCGAAGTTAAACGAATGGGTATTCTTATTTAAACTTGTATAAATGAATATATTGATAATAAAAGGTTGTATTTATATTCACTTCATAACCTCAAAGCAACTTTTAAACAGACAGAGGAAAAAGAAAGCACCGAACCAATGTTTATATTGTGAACTAGTGGGCAGTGCTTCGCTATTGCTTGATTTAATTTTAAGGTTAGTTATCCCATTTCATCCCGTTGATTGAAGTAATCAAATTGCCAATAGTTTTGCAATCTCTTAAAAATAATATTACATAATTTTAGGTTTATAGCTTGTATGAAGTGAGTTTAATATGTATTCGTTTATAGGGGTAGCAACTTAGATCGGGATGAAAACTATCCTAAATTTTAAGTTATAGTAAAGCACACATTTTGAAAAAAATCATTAAGATCGGTTAAGTAGTTTCGGAATTCATCGCGCACAAACACCGTGACAGTAGATTTTTACATACAGATATAGATTAGTATAAGATACTGCTTGGTACTTAAATATACAATTAGGCCCTATATGTCAAAATAAAGATACAAATATTATCTTTTAGTTTCATTCAGATTGTTTGTTTAGTTTTAATTATGATTAAACTAATGTTAGTTCGATGGTATGTTGAATGTCAAAGGTATGTTGAATCACTTTGTAACATCCGTGGTTAATTCAGGATGTAACAAAGTGGTTCAAACAGAGTTTGTAATTTAAAATGTATAGGCCTATTTAGTAAAAGGTAATGTTTGGTATTTAAATATACAATTAAAGATACAAATGTGATATTTTAATGGCTTTAGTTTCATTCAGATTGTTTGTTTGGTTTTCAATATAATTATGTTTAAACTCGTGCATGTTTATGGTTATGCATGGTGTCAAATAATTTGTTTAATATTATTATTTATTTTTATTTTTTTGAAAGCGAAATTATGATTTGAAAAATATTAAGCAATTCATAGATAAGATATATTTTATATAAACAATATTATAAACAGCATATTTTTAAGTATATAGACATGTAACAACCGATGTTTGAATTAAATTATAATACAGTAAGCATTTTTCGTTGATTTTTGTTTGGGTTTGTTTTTAGTTTTTGTTGAATAATAAACTGATTATAGAATTGCTAAGTAAAGTTGCTATGATAAACAAACACGTGTTGCTAAGCTTTTTATCCCAACACCTGTTTTTGTGAGATATGGTTTGAGTTCATACAAAAATCCCATCGAAAAAAGCATGTTAAATTTTTCCCAAATTATAAAATTTTCCAGAAACTTTTCAAATTTTTCTTTCCATAAAAACCTAATTCTGACTATTACGAACATTAAAAAAAATATAGCCAAATTGGTCCAGCGGTTCTCAAGTGATGCGCTTACCAACGAGCGGCCAGCATTTCATTTTTATTACCCTATATCGATCAATTATATTTCATATTTTTTAAAGGCCAAACCTAAAATTGTATTCAACTTTTGATCCAAATCAGCCGTTTTATTAATAATGTGTAACAATAATTTTACTGTGTGGAATTATAAAGATGTTTGAATTATATTACAGTTCACTGATTTTTCTTTTGTGTTTGTCTTTATTTTGTTAAACCAACCTAGATAAGTCGTTGGTTGCGAAAAATAATTAACTAATTCTAATGTGCTAATTTGATGGCTATGGAAACGAATGTAAATGTATTAAATTGGGTGATTAAGACCACACGTTGGAAGTGATAACTACTATGACCGATTTATATTATTATCAGTATTAATATTAGAGGAGAATAAAGGTCAACAAATTACACAAGTCAATATTTTGTCAAAAAATATTATATATATTTTGAAATTGCATAATTACAATATTATCCCTAAAATATTAATATTATTATAAGTTTAATATTATTATGTAATAATAAAATTATAATTATAATAAGTATGCGAAAAATAGTGATCATTATAACGTAAGCAGTATTTATTTAGTGACTAATGATTTTGAGTGAGGTATTAGTGTTCGCACTCTACATAGAATTCTAAGAATAATTCAATATTGAAGGGATAATTATTATAATAATAATTATAAAATTATAATAACGTATTATAATATATTATGTATCGTCTATTCCCTCTCCACGCGCTTACTTGTCTTTATATACTATTAGCTGACAGGACAATGTTAGCTATTGCAATAATATGGTTACCTACAACAAATGTTACATCTTAAAGTATTTTAGTTGATTCTTTGTGTATTTTGAGACAGTGGTTTTTTCACCGCTTGCCTATGTGCTTTTTCGCGATTTGTATTAGAAAAACGCTTTCGTCTTTCTTTCCTCGTTTTTTGGTATTTTTTCAGGATGCGACCGAACTGCATCAGATGATGATGTACACTGTTCTGATAGGGTTGGAAGTTGAGAAATTTGGAGACCATCGTCTGAAACCTGGGATTGGGAAGCTGACTGTATTTCCTCCACACTAATATCCATTGAGTTGGTGTGAGAGGAATGAGTACCTCTCTTCAGTTCCCCAGTAAACATTAGCCTCCATACTCCGTCAATCCGTTCGCCAAAACTCTCCCACAACAAATAAACATCTCTGTACATCAGAAAATCATAAAACATATTTCGGATGCTGCTTGAACTTCACAAAAGTTCAAAAAGTTACCGGTTTGCTCATATCCGCGATATATTCTTTTTTTGTTGAATAAATATCTCCTGTTACTTTTAAAGTTTGTTTGTTTGTTTGTTTGTTTTTTCGCCTTTATTTGGGCGCAGTCGAGGCTATGAAGCCCCTTCTACTGAACCCATCAACAAAATACATAAATAATTACAAAATTTATAAAAAAATTATAATAAAGACAATAATAACAAAATTATAAATATAACAAAATTATAAATATAAAGAATAATATAAACTAACATGACTCATGCTACAAATAAAATAGGTAAATCATAAATAAAATATCCGCGAAATACACACATACATACACATGCCTACATACATACACATGCCTTCATCCATACATACAAACACACAATAGATACTATACATACTTTACATACAATACATATCTATAAAACTACGCAAATTTTTAATGAAATAACTTTAATTTTTAATAACAAAGACAAACTTTAAATTTAAATTACAAAACTAAAAACAACCACAAACTTCAGTGCCTCGATGAATGTAAAAGACCAGTAATAAAGAAATTATTTTATACAACATGAACATATTCATATTACATAAAATTAATTGGAGTAAATCAAAACATAAAAAAGAAAAAAGAAAGTATTACCAGGAAATCACACACTCTCTCTTTGCCTGGCCAAAAACTGCCCCCTAACATTAAATCTAAACTCCGATAGACCTGAACCCTCGCTTACCGGGCAACAACTGAATTCCACAATCTGCAACCTGAAACTGCAAAGGATTTGTTGAAGATGGATGTACGATGGAGAATTTGGAGAATTCTAGAAGCCGAACGTGTATTGACACTATGTATATCAGACATAAAATTAAAAAATGTAGAAAAATAACACGGAGAATTAGTTTTAAAATACTTACATAATACAGTCAACAAAGCAAGATCTCTTCGATAACAAAGCTTGAGCCATTTCAATTGGTTATAAAAAGGAGTAACATGTTGACCAAAACCTATGGAGAAAATAAACCGGATACATGCATTTTGTGGCCGCTGGAGCCTTAATGCTACCTCTGCCTTCAAGTCACTGTAAACGACACAACCATAATCAAATATAGGAAAAAGAAGTGACTCGACAAGCAGAGCTCTCACCTTAGTGGGAATCAGCATTTTGTAGCGTCTCAACTGTCTTACCGAGGAAAAGACCTTGTTGCAGACATTGTCCACATGGTTTGACCAAGTAAGCGTTCTATTGAATAAAATACCAAGATTTTTGACTTCATACTTAAATTCTAAGTTAATATTATTAACCTTTATATTAGGCACAGATCGAAAATCAATATTCTTTAATAAACGTGGGTAGCCGATTATAATTGCCTGCGTTTTCCCTTCATTAATCTTGAGACCATGACGAGCTGACCAAACAGTCAGTGAAATAATATCTTTATTTATAAGGCTTACGCATTCATCTATATTGGGAACATCACAGTGTTTATACATCTGAAGATCGTCTGCATAGAGATGGTAGCTGCAATTATTAAAATTTGAAGAGATGTCATGTATATATAGAGAAAAAAGCAATGGTCCCAAAACAGATCCCTGCGGGACCCCTCTTTGTACTTCTAACCAGCCTGAACGGGAGTTATTCGGCCCAAGAACACACTGTTGTCTTTTGCTAAGGAATGCCTTAAACCATCTTAAGGAAGGTGGTGAGAAATTTAAACTTTTGAGTTTGCTAAGCAAAATGTCGTGTATAACCGAATCAAAAGCTTTGCTATAGTCAAATAGTGTCAGAAACGTGACTTCCTTCCGGTCCATTGCATACCTAATGTCATCTGTAATTTTTAAAAGGGCTGTTGTTGTGCTGTATCCTTGCCTGAAACCTGATTGAAACTCGTCATAAAGATTATTAGTTTTCATGAATTCAATTACTTGATCATAAACAAGCCGCTCTAAAATTTTGGAGAGTACACAGAGCAGACTAATGGGCCGATAATCAGCAGGATCGGAAGGGCCAGGTCTTTTTGGCAGAGGTTTAACAAGCGCCAAGCGCCATAATTTTGGGAAAACATAATTTTGAAGAGAGAAATTAAAGATATCAGCTATTATTGGAGTAATCACAAACAGTCCTTTTTTAATTAAAAGGATTGAAATTTGGTCAATGCCTTTCGCTTGAGAAGTGACTCTACGTACCGCTTTCAAAATGTCTTCATCATACACGTGTCTGAAATAGAAAGGTTCATAAGCAGGAGCTGGCAGAGAAGAATAAAGTACCGGTATATGGTTTGAACCTGCGCCAATTGTACAACTCTGGTCCTCATCTCAAACCCCACTGAATCGTGTCATGTACAATTAAAGTCAAAGAGTAGAATAAGCATTGGCCATCTGGCCTAGAAGAAACTGCTCTGTGAGGAATAGATACTCCATTAACGTGTATGACCTCCATTGTTATAATATGAAGCTAAATTTTATATTTTAGTGAGTAGTAATAAGTTGCAATAAAATAAAACAATGTTAAATATTACTTTGTCAAATAGCCGGTTGCAAGAACATTCATTAAATTATTTAACAAACCTTTAAATTTAATCTCTCTTTAAAGACTTGTTAAATATAAAATTGTGTTGCAGAAACATAATTTAAATAAATTTCTGTTAAAATAATAAAGCTTTAAAATTTTAATGGACCTTTAAATAGTATGTTGCAAGAACAACAATTAAAATTTAACAAACCGTTATACATCTGTTAAAGTAATGTGAGGTAGAAGCTCCTTTAAACCCTTATTAAAACAGCATTTGAGGTTATGTTGAACTTGAACAACATTACTTTAGCTTGTTTGTTATACAGTATTTAAAAAAAAACTACTACTAAAGTTACATGTTTTCTTAAATTTTCTTTAATTCTAATAACAATATTTTCTTTTTAATCAAAGTACACTCTTTGTAAATATAAGCAGTATCCTGCTCTGTTTGTAATATTTTCATTCTTTTTTCAACCAAGCTTTATTCTTTTTTGAAACTGAAATGCTGTTTGTTTTTTTATTTTCAATTGTGTTTTTAGATTTCACTAGCTGAATCCCGTGCTTCGCTACAGGGAATTTTTTTTTATCACTATGATTCATAATTAATTTAATTAACGAGTAATATTTTTCTCTCGTTTTCTTTCATCTATTATTTCACGAAAGTGAATTATAACATGTATTTTCAATTAGTTTGGTATTTATCGTTATAAATACCACTGGCTGCCCGTCAATCGTCTTCGTCACAGTATGTGAGCCGAATAATTTAACCTCTCAAGCCAAGCAAAATTGATTCGTAAGTCGAACCTTACAGGATAAAGTCGAGATGTAAACCTTACAGCTTTCTTAGTGCGCTTCTAGCGCCTATGAGCAATATGTGTACCAAATATTTCACGTTCCTTATCGGTATTAAATTAATATTTATAGATATAGGGGTTGTTACTAAATTTCACCCCTTAGCAGAACGAGATAAATCGTAAAACTGGTTTATTTTTATATATCTTGTAAGAAATAAATGTACACAATTTCAGATTTCTAGCTTTAAAGAAATTATAACAAACGATGTTTATTGTTTTAGGGGTTGTTTCAACCCTAACAGGCCAAATATTTTAAAATCCTTTCTTAGTGCGCCTCTATATGACAAATACTTGTATCAAATTTCACGTTCCTACGTGCTAGGGTTTTTGATATAAATAATAAACAATATTTTTTTGTTTTAGGGGCTGTTTCATTTAATATTTATAGTTTTAGGGGTTGTTACTAAATTTTCACCCCTTAGCAGAACCTGACAAAACGTAAAACTGGTTTATTTGTTGTATGTATCTTATAAGAAATAAATGTGCAAAATTTCAACTCTCTAGCTTTAAGGAAAGTATAAAAATGTATATTTATGGTTTTAGGGGTTGTTATCACGTAAGGGGTTAGAAGCACGTAAAAAATGTAAAACTTTTTAGTTTTTATATGTATCTTATAAGAAATGAAAATATTAAAAATTTTCAGCTTTCTGGCTTTAAGTAAAGTATAACAAACAATATTTATTGTTTTAGGGGTTATTTCAACCCTTACAGGTCAAATATTTCAAAATCCTTTCTTATTGTGCCTCTAGCCAATATGACAAATACATGTATAAAATTTCACCTTTTTAGGAGGTAGGGTTTTTAAGATATATAACAAACAATATTTATTGTTTTAGGGGTTGATTCAACCCTCACAGGCCAGATATTTTAAAATCCTTTCTTAGTGCGTCTCTACTGCCTATGAGCAAAATATGTACCAAATTTCAAGTTCCTAGGTGGTATAGTTTTTGAGATACTGTGATCAGTCAATCAGTCAGTAAGTGAGTGAGTGGGTTTTGGATGTTATATATCTATATAGATTACAATTTGAAAAAGAATTTCCTTTTCAGTTTCAGTGAAGATTTTCCTTTTAATTCTCTTGGGTTTATTTTCCATTGTAAGTACAACCAGAATAAATTGACACAAAAATAACAAGAGGAAGTAAACAAATAGACTAACCTCAAAAACAAGACTACAGGAAATCATATGTTCAAAATCCGCCATGTTGTCAACTGTTAAAGAGTTGTTATATTTAATCTAGCTTTAAACATCCATTACGTAAAGCACCGTTAAAATTGATCTTGCAACACATGACTTTATTTAATTGAACTTTATTTTAAAGGACCTTTACGTAATGGGAGATTTAATGAATGTTCTTGCAACCGGCTAAAAATGTACAAAATGTAAAATTTTGTCTAAACTTACTTCAGTTAGCCAAAAATCAATCTTCTTTACAAAACTTAAAACTCACAAAAAATATAATAATTATATTATTATAATTATCACTTACATATTGAATTATTCTTAGAATTCTATGTAGAGTACATACACTTATGCCTCACTCAATATCATTATTCACTATTTTTCGCATACTTATTATAATATAATATTATTATAATATATTAATATTATAATAACGTATTATTATATACTATGTATCGTCTATTCCCTCTCCTCCCGCTTACTTGTCTATATAAACTATGTATCGCCTATTTCCTCTTCACGCTCTGACTTGTGTCTACGCAAAAAGTTTGCGTGACGCGAGATTTCAGAGAAACATAGTCAAGCGAAAGAACCCAACGGGCCAATAGAAGTTATCACTTCAAACACCTTGTTTGGTTGTTTTGTTGGTTTAATATAAACAGGCCACACCTAGAATTGTGTTGCTAAGCATTTGATACGAATCAGCTGTTTCATCTGTTATAAGGCTGCATATAAGAGTGATGATTTTCACATATTCTACCCTTTAAATTCAAAATTTTTCTAAATCCTTTATTAGTGCGCCTCTACGTTATTGGACGGATGGCGCAATTTCAAGTCTCTAGCTTTAATAGAATCGACTCTGCGTTGATCGCCAGTGAGGGCATTGCATGTGATACATAGAGATTATGTTTGTCTCGATCCCAGGAACAGATCCACAAACGGCGACCAGTGAGTTCGAAGGCACTCTGTATATGAATATTTTTAGAGTTCTACTGGGACGATTTTAATGAATTTAGTGTCGTTCTGTTTTACTGTGTACGTTTTAAAATAATACTCACAGACACACATTTCTGAAAACCACGCTGAAAACACGACTAGTTCTTGCTCGGCATGTTTTTACTGAGAAAATTGGTTGAGAATTATTTTCGAAATAATCAAGAACCACTTTCCAACGACGCAAAAACTATTTGAATCGGTATAACTAGAACTTAATAAATCAATGGCTCGCTTCGCTCACAAACACATGAAGCCAATGCAAACAGATTATTTTATACCCTGATATTTTCTCAGAAATGGCGACTGATTAGGACAGAGGCAATTGGATGTAAGAAGTGTGGTGGGGGTAGCGGTGACCTATTCGTAGCTAATTTAAGACAGAGATAGAAATAGACACGACCATCCCCAGTAATTCAAATTCCGACATGTATTGTAATTTCACCATTAATAATGATTACTCACAACATTTTTTTGAAATGTTTATTTTGATGTTACCAACCAAAGAGAAAATGTGTAACACCAGATGCTTGACTTATAATACAGTAAGCCTTTTATTTGCTTTTACCTAATCTAAAGAAACTGTTAGTTGTGAAGAATAATTACAAATTTTCCAAATTGGTTGCAAATAAACGTTTTATGAATCGTATTACTGACCTAAAATCAGCTTACTTCCCAAATCAGCTGTTTTATTTGCAATATGTAGGCCTAACAACAGATGTTTAAATTGGTTTATAGTACAGTAAGCATTTTCAGTTGGTTTTTGTTTGTGTTTGCTTTTAGTTTGTTAATCTAACAACAACAAAAAACTATTGGTTGTGATAAATAAATTGATTCTAAAATTTATCTAAATTTGATAAAATTTAACTGTCTGTCTGTGATTTTAAAATATAAGCTTTTTTATAAGCTCATATTATTCACCCATTACCAAAACCTAAACATACATTTATAACTCTTTTGTCTGCCAGTCTGTTTGTTTGGCCACGTTAATCTCCGGAATGGCTGAACCGATTTTGACGAAACTTTTATTAACATCTAGATGACTTTTCTGAGAATATTTTAGGCTACTTTTTATTCCGAAAATATTTAAATTACCATTTAAGGGGGCACTCCACCTTAATATTGATGAAAATAAAAAAATTACAATTTGTTTCACCTAGTTTTGTTCCCTGTGATTTTCTGAACAATTTGATATATAATAAGTATAGCTAATATGCTTATAATTAGTTTATTTTATCTAAAAACGAAATGCGTACATTATATTCTCCAAATAACTGAGTATTTTTCTAGGCCGTTTTCCGAAAGTTTTGTTTCTCACGTTTTCATTTACTGTGGCAGGCATAACTCAAGTTGTATTTGAGATAGCCTCATAATTTTTTATTTTTTATTTTGAAGAGGACATTTCATTGTACAACCTGTAGTATGGATATACATTAGTTCCTATAATAAAGATTTTAAGAAATGATTAAAAAAAGATTTTACTAAAATTTATTATAAAAAAATTAAATAACATATTTTTTACAGAAATATTCTACTACAGGTTATAGAAAGGAATGCCCTCTTCAAAATAAAAAAAATAATAAAAAATGAGGCTATCTCAAATACAACTTGAGTTATGTCTGCCACAGTGAAGCCTAGATAAATCCGTAAAAATTAACCCACCCCCGGGGGGAGGGGGTGGGGGGCCAAAACTTATGGAAAAGTCACTATAACCAAAACTGATATTATATAACATAAAATAATTAGGTTTGCTTTAAAAATAAAGACATTTTTTTTAAAGGTGGAGTGCCCCCTTAAAAACAAGAAACAATTTTAAAATTATAGAGAAAATTAGGGATTTTGTGGACAAATGTTGAGGATATTGTGCGTGTCTATTTCGATCTATGACTTACATTATGTACAGATCACAGCTACCACCACCAAACTTAGGTCAAAGTAGCTCTTTCCTAATCAATAATCATTTCCGTAAAAACTGATATTAAAAATTTAAAAAAGTAGTAAAAATTATGAACAAAATTTATTGATTTTGTGGTTTGCATTGCATATGTCAACGCAAGGGTTGGCGAACGAAGCAAGCAGGGTCAGAGTCCCTAGTAATTAAATATAAATTTTGACTTCCATGCACAGGGTGCCCAGTAAGTAAGTTTACAAATTTCGGAATCAAATATTTCATTATGTACAGGTCACAGCTACCCCCACCACGAAACTTAGATATTGTCTGCGAGAGGAAAGAAGTCCCCTGAGCTCTTGCCTATTCAAAAAATTGCAGGCGCTTATCTGAGTCGGCGCTAAGCTTACGTTGCACACGGCATTCTGCGGTCACATTAACTGGGGCAAAACATGTAAAATAGCCAATTGAGGTTTTACTTTATTGTAGCTATTTAATTGTGTTAATAGTGTTGAGAAAACCATTAAGGTTTGATAAGCCTTCCAGTTTTAAAAACTAACTTTATTACAGTATAGGATTACTATAAAAAAAGTTTGTTATTAAGAAAGAAAGTTGTTACTGTAAAATTTTGTACAGTTAGGCAGTAAGAAAAACCGTTATTGTATTTACAAGTAAGATTATATTTACACTTATGTACATATTGTTTACAAGTTCTTAAATTACTATACAATATTAAATTGTAAACCATTTTAAATTTACATATAAAACTAGCAAAAGCTTGTTGATAGGCCTACTAAAACAACTGATATACAGTAAATCCCTCGACATTCGCGGGCTTGGTATTCGCGGTTTTGATTATTAGCGGTCGCAAAAAAAAGAAAAACTACTGTATTAAATAGAAATAAAGTACATGTACAATTCGTAAATTATTGCAGTGTTTGTACTGTAATAATTATTGTACGAATTTAATAACATTGTATAAAACCCACGTCGTCAAAACACTCACAAATACAACAAAACATACAAGATGGGATTTAAAAAATCTTTACTAGCAAAATGCATTTAAAATTTTCAGAATAATTATATATAAATAAATATATAATATTATACAAATAATTATAATCAAATTTAAACCTAGAGTAATAAAATTATTGATGACAAAAATAAAAAATAAAACATAATTTTAAGTTAAACTTTTAGACTGTTAAATTGCACAGTGTTAATTTAAATTTAAATAGTTCAATTGTTTAAATTCAACTATTAAATTAACTATTCCCTAAGGCCTAGGGAAGGAAAATTTATATAAAGCAGTTTTTTATTTTTTTATTTTATGTCAATAGTAATTAATATGTCATGTGCATATCTGCATATAAGCTACTCATTATGTGTAAGTATTTATAACTTTTATGTGTTTTATTTTATAAGTATTACACATATTTTAATAAACTGCAGTATGTCATTCAAGTTTTGGTGGTTCATTGTAATAAATACAATTATTTTCAATAATGTGACACATTTTGTTCAATTTCGTATTTATTTTTCAGAAATGTTTCAGGGAATCAAATTAAAAATATGCTAACATTAATATTGTATATTATACAAATAATTATAATCAAATTTAAATCTAGAGTAATACAATTATTGATGACAAAAATAAAAAATAAAACATAGCTTTCCGTGGCGGACTGGTCTAGCCCAAGTATTCTATAGCCCTGCACTTAACGGCTGTTCTACAGGGATTCCACATTAGCAAAAACAAAACTATGGGGCGCGACAGGTTTGGACAACGCGAAGGTGCGGTAACATACAAACACTACTGCATACCGTCCTGGTTCAGAGGACTTCTTTCCTCTCGCGGACAATATAAGTGCATCTATCCTAATCAATCATCATTTCCGTAAAAACAGATATTAAAACAATTTTAAAAATGGAGAAATTATGAAAAAAATTATGGAATTTGTTGCTTGCATTGGCATCACCATATGTCACCGTGAGCTAGGTCGGAGCTAATAGTGTCCCTGGTGCCCCTGGTGCTCCTAGTGCCCCTGGGGCTCCTAGTGTCCCTAGTGTAGAATGTAACAGAGAAGAAATTCAGCTTAATTAGACAAACATCGATGAGAAAATGGGACTCAAATATAGGCGCACTCGGCACTACAAATTACCTGGCATCTTTAAGCCGCACCTAAAATCTTTTAAACAGACAACCGATGACATGTTTAGCGTGACCGCAGTTCTTAAAACATTTTCTCCCCGTTTACGACTTAATAAACAAGTGTTCGTAACACGACCAACACGAAGGCCTAATTATTCCGTGTGGTTTTTGCACTTTTTCACTAAGTACGCCAATTTGTCTGGAAACCGCCTCCCAACATTAAGCCCTCGTTAACCGACAAAAACCGCCGCGTATTTAACAGCACACCACGTATTCCCCGCTCGTATAAATTACAACGTTACCTAGCCTACGTGCTTGTAATAACATGTCGTGATGGCATTGCTAAGCGCTAAGTACAAACTGGTTACAAGTCTTTGCGTTTAACGTTGTTGTTTCCATCTTGTAAATAAGCGCTGGTATTTAACACGGCATGCATTACTTGGATTTTTTTATCGACGCGACCTTCGGTTTTGACACATTTAGGTAATACAGAAAAAGACCTACTGCGATCGTCCTTCTTCTGTGATGTCTTAACACCATATATAACTTAGTGGGTACATTGGAATAGTTAAAATCGAATGTTTTACTACGTCGCTTTGAGAAGATACACTAGACAGCTGAACGCACATCAATATGGAATAATAATTCGACAACGCAGCTGAACCGCTGACGTGAGTTGAGCCAATTTCCAAAAGTAAGATAACATGTTTTAGGATTTCAACCAACTATTCGGGAAACTGATCTACTCATAAAGGCTTTGAATAGCTGCCGTTTGAATAAAAATATATTAGTAGAATTTGTGAGAACCTAATCCTCCAACTTCGACTCACGCGCTACTTCGTTCCACTCGCAGAGTACAAACTCGGCCGCTGGGCCTCGGATCAGAAGATGCCCCCACGTGGATATGAACCGGGTACTTTTATGATATTTTACTTTTTGATCGATTTTGGGGGAACCGAGCGAGCTATAAGGTAGTGTAAAAAACAAAATGTGCAGAATAATATCCTACATTAATGTTTTTAGATACAACTCTAAATAAACGGTATCAGTTAACTGACACAAACTTTCTCCCAACTTACTGTAGTCAAAATAATATTGTTTTTAATCATTTTATTTACTACTTGTTAGAACAAAACAAAAAATAATATTCTACCTACGTCAATCGTATAAAAAAATTATTGTCCCAGGCGGGATTCGATCGTGCGACCTTTGAATTACTGGCCGTGCTCGCTACCGTGGTGCTACCCCGTGCGGCCGCTGCCGCGGTGCTAGATTGACAACACAAACTTGTTTATTTTTAAACATTTCCCCATAATTATAAAACGCCGAAATTTTGATAAAAGCGGGTGGTGTCATTTTGTTTGGCATCTTAAGCACTATAAATACTGAAAATTTGATAAAAATCGTTAGAGCCGTTTTTGAGAAATTTGCATTTTTGTCGTTTTTTATGGGTTTTTAGGGGTAAATTACCCTTAAGAAATTAAAAATTCCAAAAAATTAAAAAAACACCTGGAGATATTAGGGTTTAGTACCTACATACCAAATTTCATGAAAATCGGACCAATAGTGTCATCTCTGATCGTGTATACATACAGACAGACTGACAGACAGACACCACTCTAAAAACACTTTTTTGGGTTCAGGGAGCACCAAAACAAAAAATTCCACTAACAATATTGTTGGGTTCAGGGAGCACCAACACAGATAATTGCACTAAACAATTTTTTGGGGTTCTGGGAGCACCAAAACAGATAATTCAACTGAAAATTCAAATTCGAACATTTTACGAAAACAATACTTTCTCCATATACTACGTATAGGGTGGAGAAAGTAAAAGTTTAATTCTCGCAAGGAAAAAAATATTTCCGGTCAAAAACCGTGCTTCCGGTTGCTGGATTTTTTTTGTTTGCTAAAGAACTTGTCCGAGCGACGTAGACAACCAACGTGTGTACAAAATTTGGACCAAATCAGACTTAAAATACAGTCGCTAGAATGCGAACACATATATAGGCCTACATATGTATATACGAGTACACATAATTTTTATTGACACCCCAAAACGTGTTCTGGGAACTATGATCGGTGCTCATTTACTACTCCCGACCTTAGGTCTTCCCATAAGGATCACTGCATTAGTTCATCTTTCCTATCGAAATTCGCTGATAATCTATACATAATTAATTTGCTAGGGGTTATTTTGTGAGTAGAACTCCTCCTAGAGTTTTTAACCGATTTTGATGTTTTTGGTGTCATTTTATAGAGCTCACTCTGAAGTTGTGCTTCCCTTAAAATGAGCTCAATGTATGTTAAGGGCTTAGCCCCAGTGGCCCTCAAAGTTGCCATGTTAATCTTATGGAAGGTCAATCTTAAGGAAGAAGAAGAAAGATTTCTTTTGATTTTATCAGGGGCACAAAAAACAGCTGTTCGTATGAAAAGCTTAAAACAGCTGATTTTGATCAACAGCTGATTTTGATCAACAACTGATTTGGATCAAAAACTGAATATAATTTTAGGTTAGGTAAATCAAGCAATAGCGAAGCATTGCCATGTCCACTAGTATTATATAAACACTTTAGATAAACAAACCCACAAGGTATTTAAAACATGTAGCTTCCCCCTAAATACCCGCAGGACCAACAATATAGCATTTAACAAATCTTGAGCTAAACTAAACCCGACCATAAAGCAACGGGTGTTTCAAAAAGAATATCGGAGTTTTAAGTATGTGTAGTACTTATTACATTTAACTTTCCTATTACAATATGATCAAATGAAACAGCAACTCAAACAGTTTTGTTGGTACTTGTTTGTGAATTTGGTTTGTATTTAGGAGTACACCTAAGTCATCTTGCTTCTTTTTACTTTCTCCACCCTATACGTAGTATATGGAGAAAGTATTGTTTTCGTAAAAATGTTCGAATTTGAATTTTCAGTTAAATTATCTGTTTTGGTGCTCCCAGAACCCCAAAAAATTGTTTAGTGCAATTATCTGTGTTGGTGCTCCCTGAACCCAAAAATATTTTTAGTGGAATTTTTGTTTTGGTGCTCCCTGAAACCAAAAATGTGTTTTTAGAGTGGTGTCTGTCTGTCAGTCTGTCTGTATGTATACACGACCAGAGAGGACACTATTGGTCCGATTTGCATGGAATTTGGTATGTAGGTAGGCTACTAAACCCTAATAATTATCTCCAGGCGTTTTTTCATTTTTTTGAATTTTGAATTTTTAAGGGTAATTTACCCCTAAAAACCCATAAAAAACGACAAAAATGTAAATTTCTCAAAAACGGCTCTAACGATTTTGATCAAATTTTCTGTATTTATAGTGCTTAAGATGCCAAACAAAATGACACCACCCGCTTTTATCAAAACTTCGGCGTTTTATAATTATGGGGAAATATTTAAAAATAAACAAGTTTGTGTTGTCAATCTAGCATCGCGGCGGCGGCCGCACAGGGTAGCACCACGGTAGCGAGCACGACCAGTAATTCAAAGGTCGCGCGATCGAATCCCGCCTGGGACAATAATTTTTTATACGATTGACGTAGGTAGAATATTATTTTTTTGTTTTGTTCTAAAAAGTAGTAAATAAAATGATTAAAAACAATATTATTTTGACTACAGTAAGTTGGGAGAAAGTTTGTGTCAGTTAACTGATACCGTTTATTTTATATTCTAACCACCTGTTTTAAATCGTAACGTTAATAATTTGATTTTGACTTTTTATAATTTTATATCTTGGCTCGTGTTATAATTAACACACATTTATTAAAAAGAAAATATAACAAAACTGTCATAAATATAAATCGTTGGTTATATCGGTTACATCCTAAATTTGATCATTATTTTTATCTTGTCCCGTTAAAATTGAAATACAACAAATAACAAAATCATGATTCTCTATAGTCAAATAATAGTAAAAATAACAGAGCTTACAAAATGAGGAAGCACAATGTCCATTTTATCGGTAGCTTGGCGTGACTAACACACACAGCTATTTATTTTAAACCTTTGAATTTACCACTGCCTATTTGATTACGTAGATTTTTCTTCTTTTACGATCAGCTGTTACATTAAACTTCTGGTTTGTATTAGCACGTATGTGATCCAAAGAAGAAGAAATCATCGACGAAATCAATAACGCAAACCGTCTTACTTTAAGTACGTATCGCGAGTTCTTATTTGACCTCATCCAAAAAGTGTTCGGTGGGCCTAGAGAAGTTTTGATTTAATTATAAAATATTGTGTTTAGTGACAATAAGGAGATTGGCGTGATAGGCACGCAAGCGTCTTGATATACATAAACACCACATACATAATGAGGGTAGTGAACCAGTAAGCCCCATTTACGCTTCGCCCTAATCTTGCAGAAAGAAACTCTAAACTGTCGTTGATGGGAAATAAATGTCAAATTAATGGTCCACTTGTCAGCCGAGCTTACAATAATCAGATTCAGATGGGTTTGTGAAACCAGTCAAAAGTGGGTTGACTTTCGTGAATTACAAAACCATGTACCGGTCAATTGCTATTACTTGTCCACACATTAACAGCGGCGGTCAGCTGTTCAGAGCACAGTGCCGCGAGATGACCGTCGACATTTGTGACGTTTAATAATTTTATAAACAAAATGTCAGCTTTTCACTAATTATATCCAACAAAGGCCTATTTTTTCCCTTTATTGGCTTGGCTAAAAGAAATCATATTGTGTGTTTATCACTACAATAATAAATACCAGAAAATAAATAAATAATAAAAATTAAAATAAATATTTACGTCTATTTTACCATTGTAATACCCATAATTAGTCCATCTATACAAATAAAAGTCCAAACAATAGGCCTTTACTGCAGATTGACCGCTGATATGCCAACGGGCTGATCCGGCCCGCGAGGACTCGTAAGCCCCGCGCCGCGCCATTTCCCTTTGCCAGGCCGATTAAGTCAACTGTCTGCACTTAACATTTATAAAACTTATATCAGTATAAAGATTGCAAAATACCCTAAAAGTTTTATTTGAGCCATTTTTTCATAACTTGTCTCATATTGATAAAAAAATAGCTAAACATGTAATTATTGTAATAGAAAAGTTAAAATTTTAACATTAAATTTAAAAATACACGGTAAATAATTGTTTTATAGCTTAAACGCAAAGAACATTTTTGATAGAGAATATTATAAGGATTACAATAACGAAATAAAAATTACTCTATCGCTTTTTATTTCTTAGATATTGACAAAATAAAAAATCTTTCAAAAGTGAACTTTAAGGGGGGTAGGGGGGAGCAAGAGGGGGAGGGGCGGGGACTTTTCAGAAAATATTCCTTATATAATCAACTAACATCCATGAAAAAATCAGCTTTTCACTAATTAGTTCCCACTCAAACCCTTTATTGACTGGGCTTGGTCTTCTATACCTTGCGTAAAACAGCAAAAGTATGCACTTCGTACTACCGTGTTTCGGACGCCGTTTTTCAACCTAAAAAGTTGTGAAACATCTTAAACTGTTCTTAAATGCTTTGTGCTTTTGTCTTATATCTCATAATTGAAAGAGACCGTCGGCAACTCCTTTTAATAAACAGTTTTAAATTAGTAAAAATCGATTATTTTTAACGCATTTTTTGGGAGTTTTAAGCTATTATTTCCATATTTTAAGCTAACACGTAAAAAATATAAAGCCTTCCTTATAACCTAAAGTAGTTTCCCAGATTATTAATGTATAAATAGAATCCGAAACACGGTATTACGAATGCATGTTTCAACGATTTTGCAGCTTGAGTCGGGCCTTTTGCATTGAAATCGTACTGTACACTCGGGAGTTTTCTTCAAGGTAAAGAAGAGCCTTAACATTTTATGTAAAGCACTTTATTGGACTAGAGTAAATTCCTATGTAAAAAGGGAATTGGATTATTTAATGAATTAATTGATTGTACTTCAATCTTACGTTTTAAAAAAAGTAAATGTGTACGGTCGTGGGACCCCCGTCAGGAACGAAGTTCGTCACGCATTTTCAGAAAACGTATTTCCGTTTGTTTTGTATTTTCGGAACGATCTAGTCCGAGCGACTTATTATGTTCATTACTTTATTTTGTTGGTAGTTTTACATACCTTTCTTAACCAGACTGAATACAGTAAAATAACGCATTGTGGTGACTGAAAGTTACGTAACAGACTTAAGTGATAACTGCTGCATTATATTAACGAACGGCAAGTAAAGCTTCACAGACTGTTGCATTCCTACTTCATTAAATACGTTTCTAACTGGCTTGAAATCTGCCGTCTAATCGTACGCTCTGAAATCTAGGAATATAGTTCTCAGTTTGTAAAAACTTAATGTTGGTTTAGCTGTAACGGATTGCAATTAATTAATATACAGGTCCCTTTTGTGGATTTGTTCCTGGGATCGAGACAAACACGGGTCTACGGTGCTTACTTTTTCGTCTGTTTGTCTGTATGTGTTTTTTTTACAAAACAAAAATAACTAATATCTAGAGAGCGGTTTGACTGATTGAGTTCAAACTTGGCATAAAGTTTAACCTAACGATGATTTATCTAAAAAAAATAAGCGATTATATCCAATCATATGTTTTAAAATAGAGGCTGTTTGAAAATTTCAAACCTAAATTACTCCAAAACCGTATACATTTTAACATAAAATATGAACAGACCTTTTTGTAGCCCTTTTAATTATATATCGGATGGTGTACCGTTAAAAAAATCGGATGACGGATAATAGTTAAGTTATGGATAATAACAGCATACTTACACACAAATTTGTTATGTTTATCGTGTTGATACAGAATCCAGGTTGAAAAACAAATCATTTCTCATAACTTAAATATTACTTTTCATCCCTTGTTTTGACAGTTACATCAGCCGATAGGGAATCAAAAGGGCTACAAACAAATTGTCTTTAAATTGTTTGTTCACTGTACAATTTTTGGATAATTTTGAAATTTTCAAACAGCCGCCATTATTAAACGCATGATTGGATATAATCGTTCTTTAAGACAATAACAGATATGTACATACAATATTGTTGTGTTTACTGTGTTGGTATAAGACGCAGGGTTGAACAAATCAACTATTACACATAACTTATTATCCATTATACGATTGTTTTGAAAGTTACACTATTCGATAGAGAATTAACAGGGTTCAAAAAAGGTCTTTGTACGGTTTTGGGTATTTCAGGTTTGACATTTTCAAACGCACGATTGGATACAATCGTTTATTTTTCTTACAATATACCATTGTTAGGTTAAACGTCGTACCAAGTTTGAACTCAATCGGTCAAACCGTTCTCTAGATATCAATTATTTTGTAAAAAAAACTCACACAGACAGACGAAAACGTTAAACACCGTAGACACAAAAATGTTTATATTGTGAACTATGCTTGTCTCGGTCCCAGGAGCAATCCACAAAAGGGGACCAGAGAGTTCGGGGACATACTGTATAATATATTAAATGTATTACTTGCCTTAGCAATTTTTAAAACAGTCAATAGTTGACCGAAGTTTCGCCTGTTTGCCAGACATCACCAGAACTCAAAAACACTTCACACATTTCACTGATTAAAAACATAAGAAATTAAAGTTGGCCGTAGAATTTGAAAACAACCCTAGCCTCTATTTCCTAGACTTCACTATCCACAAAAACAATAACATCCATTCTTACAACATATAGAAAACCCAACCAACAGACCAAACTATCCATTCCAGTTCCCGCCACCAAATGTCCCACAAATTATCCGCATACCATAGACTCAACAATGTTCCCTTGAACGCAGACTGGTAACAAATTGAACTGAACACAATCAAATACTTAGCATCAGTGGTTATGTCACGACAGTCATTGATAAGTTAAACAATATATATGTAAATAATAAAAAGGAAAAGAAGAGCAGTGGACATGATAAAAAAGGACCAATTAAAAAAATGCAACATTAACATAGTAGCACATAGGACATAGCATATTGATAGTAACAAAATATATCAAGGACATAAGCAAGGCTACAATAACCTTATAAAACTAACAACAACTTCAAATCACTAATAACCTCAACGACCACCACCACCACCACCAACAAATATGATAACACCGGAATATCAACTCCTACAAACCCAGTGTAGATTATAGTTTGGGGTTATGTTTACAACTTCAATCGTTATAATTTCTTGTAAAGTTTATTTTTTTTAAATGAGTTATGGAACTAATGTATGCTATAATATACGTTACAATATTTGCTTTAAGGTTATAAATACAACGTTTTATCATCAATATATACAAGTTTAAAGCTACCTATTCGTTTAACTTCGGAAACATTCGTACATCTTCGTATAACATGTAAACATATTCGATTATTAATTTCTTCACTATAATATTAATAACTTCTAAACCATATGAAGTAAAAAGCAATTAAAAAATAGTATTTTTATATTTATTTAAATATAATATAACGTTTGTAAATAAAAATGTTTAACAAAATAGGCTACAGTTTTATAATCCTTATTATTGTACACATTTACCGAGTTAAAAATTCCCGTCAGCATAGTTAGGTAGGCCTAGATAAGTAGGTCTTAATGTGGTTTTTAAATAGTTTGGTTTTTAAATTATGTATTCCTGATACGTATCTAATTAATCAGCCTGTGATTTTTCACGGGGGCTAACTAGTATAAGATTAATTGTAATGATTGCCTTAAAATTACATGGTACAGACAGGACGACCTTTCCGTAAAAGATTCCAGGAACATAGCCTATACCCTCCAAGTACCAGTACGAAATTGAATACAAACGCCACCAAAACTAACTTTGCTGAGCATTTAATATACGAGGTTCATTCTTACACGGACATGAACACCAACATGGAAATCCTGCACTTCTGTTACAAAGGACATAAATTAAACACTTTGGAGACGTACCAAACATACAACAATTACAAGAAGATTAATAAATTATGAGCTTGACGAGTGAGAAGGAATTATTTTAAAATAATTATAACAATACACTAATTCTCACACACATACGTTTAATGTTCAAACGAGTTTCAACGACAAAGTCGTCATCCTCAGTGATACATGAGCTATAACTAAAAAATTTTTAGTTGTAGTCCATGTATCACTGAGGATGACGACTTTGTCGTTGAAACGCGTTCGATCATTAAACGTATGTGTGTGAGAATTAGTGTATTGTTATAATTAATTTAAAATTACAAGAAGGACGAAGGGAATTTATTGAATGACCAAACACAGTACCAATCCAACTTAACCTTTGACTTGATAAATAAGATGTATCCACCTACAGCCACCAACTTGTTTTTTTTAACACTTAAGAAATTGGAAAGTAAAACAAGAAATGAATCAAAACGTACTCTTACAACTCCGGTCACTTGAAGCGATTCACATTCCGGGACCATGACCTAATCCTATTAATTATAATAATTACCGAATGACGTCACCATAATTGATCTCCCAGGTGAACAGCTCGAGGCTAGGCCTACATTCATTCATGCTCCTTGGTCGGAGAGTAATCAGGAAATCTGCATAAAGACTTGTCCGACAGACGGCCGGACGCCTTAATGACTCACGCTCCCACATCAGTGCTAATGGAAAGGTTGGATTAAAGAAATCGCGGACTGGATTTCGCAACTTTAAATGATTTAAAACTTTTCCAAAGATGAGAAGCTGTTTACGATTCTTTGCAGTTAGTGTTGTGTAAGGGGTTTTCAAGGTAAAAATAACGGGAGACTGGGAAACATTACTAATAGATATTAAATGAAAAAGTTGTTGCTTACATCAATACCTTTAAGACCATAAACTTCCTCCTAACTACTGTAGAACTAACGTAATGTTAAATATCGTTATTCACTCTCTACCCATATGGTTAGATATTGTAGCTGGGCCAAAGGAAATTCAAAATATTATTAAAACTTCGAAATTTTATGTTTTGAATTAAAGAGAATTTTTCGTCAATTTTTTTTTGTCGGGACACAGATTGAGATAATCTTACTAAATTAAAATTGTACACGAAACTTTAAAGATTAGGGACCTGACTAAAAAAATTAAATGTGAGCGGTCGTGGGACCTCCGTCAGGAACGAAGTTCATAACGCCTTTTCTTCAATTCTTTTACCAGCCTTGATGGCAACATCCACACATAATTTGAATCTTTCAATCGCCGTTTAATTCTTGTTTTTCGTACAAATGTTTACTGTTTCCATAGGTACGTTTAATGTTATTATAATAAAGGTGTAAAATTAATTATAACATCAAAGCTAAGACGGTAAACACAGTTAAACGTCCATTCATTGTACATAGATACAATAATTTTAGGTTAGGCCTAGACTTAAAATTACTTTCTAGGCCTAACCTAAAATTATTGTATGTATGTTGCCCTTAAGGTAGGTAAAATAAATTAAATAAAAACACAAAAAGTTTAGGTTAGGCCTAGACTAATGAACCAACATTTTATGTTCAAAACACCTAATTCAAAATGGCGGCAGTAAAATGTTAGTCTCGAGAGAATTTTTACTTTTTAACTGCAACAAAATTATTATTTTGCTATTATTTCTGTACGCTCGAAGATAACCGAATTATGAAAAGAAAAAAATGTTCAACTTGGTCTAAAGCGCATATTAGTTCAGAATCATATTTGTTCAGTTCTTCCACATTACTCGGTTATATTTTTATCTATAGAAAAACAATAATTCCATTTCGCAGCTGAAACATTGTCGTAAGTTTAGCGAATTAAAAAAATATATATATATGTTTTACCGTTTCCACCAACGAATTGGGAACGCACCCTCTAGTATTTTTGTGGTGTGGTTTGCAGCTCGACCTTGTGACCTTGGGTTATGGCCTGTTTTGATTCGCTCGCAACGTACAAACTCGGCCGTCGGCCTTATAACAGAAGATCCGGCATAGGCCACGGTAAAATCCCCCCACCTGTACCGGGTACTGTTATGATATTTTAAGTTTTGGTCGATTTTGGGGCAACCAAGCGAGATATAAGGTCGTGTGAAAAAAAACAAAATGTGCAGAATAATGTCCTAAATTAATCTTTGAAAACAAAACCCTACAAAATGAATTCTAGTAAAAAATTTCAAATAATAGTTACTTCCTACAAAAAAATCTGGAAATTGGTTGACCGTGCAGGCCAACCCTAGAACTTCTCGCTTAGTTTGAATTTTAAACGCTTAAAAAATGAGTATATTTGTTAAAATACCAAAAAACGAAAATTTGTGAATTTTTAAACAACGATAACTTTTGAATGCGTCTTTCGATTTTCATTTTTAAAAAAGCATTCTACGCAGTTTTTAAAGCACAAAAAGAAAATGTACAGGTTTATATTGATTGGTTGAGAAATCTGGAAGATATGTTAAAAAAATACCAAAAAACGAAAATTTGTGAATTTTTAAACAACGATAACTTTTGAATGCGTCGTCCGATTTTCATTTTCAAAAAAGCAGTCGACGCAGTTTTTTAAGCACAAAAAATGTATACATGGTTTTATTTTGTTTTTTTTTTGCACGCTTTAAAGTTATTTTTAAAAAACATAAAAATTCCAAACAAAATTTAGGTTATTTTTTAAATTTCTTCGGATTGGCTCGATGGATTAACTCTCAAATCTAATCAGATCTGAGTTTTGATACACCCTTTCGAATGACATGTCGTAGAATTCAATCGGTTGATTCGTTTTCGAGAAACTGTACGACAAAAATTTATTTACACACATACATCCACACACACACACACACACACACACGGTCGGACATCTCGGCGGGAATAGTCAGAATGGCTTCCTGGGACCTCAAAACGTGGAGATTTAATGAAAACTCGACTTTCGAAAATCGGACCGAAATCAATAACTTCCCTTTATTGGTAGCGGGAAGTTAAAAAAGTGCTTTTGGTTGTTGGATATTTTTGGCTGACGAAATCGTCCGAGCGAGTTACGTAACCAACGAGTGTACCAAATTTGGACCAAATTGGACTTAAAATGCGGCCGTTAGAGTGCGAACACACATCTAAATATTTATATAAAACGTTTAGTTACACAACAAAACGTATTCTGTGGACCATGATTGCTGCTCATTTACTACTCCTGCCCTTAGGTCCACCATGAGGGTCACTGAAATAGCTCTTCTTTCCTATTGGAATTCACTAAAAGCTATTGCTTAGAATCTTTAAGTGCGGAAAATGTGGGTTTAAATTTAAACTCATTTCTTTGTTCGTTATAATTACTGCAAGGCCGGTGTGTTAATATATTCTCCATATATCCTGTATAATAAATCTGCAATTCAAAAGTTGAACAAATTTTAAAATATTTAATATGATAATAAAATCTATATATTAAAAGAATGTATGAAAACTTGTGGCAGTCAGTACGGCCATTCTATCCGGCCGATTTCCTTATTTTTTTTTTTAAATTGCAGGTAATCATTCACAGATATGTCATCAAGCATTACAAATCATGTATCTTTCGCCTTACAAACGTTATAATCAAATGCAAATTTTTGCTGTGTATTCCTTATGGGGGTTTTTTTTTTTGGATCTTTGTCCACTTTGCGCTCGTATACCATTCATCCGATTGCTTTTAAATTTTGCATAGTATCACAGGTTAACCCTGGGAAGGTTTTAGGCCATTTACCAAAGTCCTAGGACATTAGGGCTACGCCCCAGTGGCCCTCAAAGTTTCAATGTTAATCTTATGGAAGAAAGATTTCTATTGATTTTATCAAAAACAGCTGATTTTATCAGGGGCACAAAAACAGCTGTTCGTATAAAAAACTTAGCAACACATCATGTTTGTTTATTTTCATTACCATAGCAACATTACTTAGAAAATTTGAAGGGTATTACCTTTTTGAGGTTACATTGACAAACTAAAAACAAACACAAACAAAAAAAATTAACTGGGTGTGCTTAAGACCACACGTTGGAAGTGATAACTTCTATGACTACGGGGATTTTTAACTCGGTAAATGTGTGCAATTATAAGGATTATAAAACTGTAGGCCTATTTATTCAAATTGTTTATTTATATCCGTTATTATATATTTAAAGAAAGGTAAAAATATTATCCTTTAGTTACCTTTTATTTCATATTGATAGATCAAATGATTTAGAAGTTGTTAATATTACAGTAAAGAAATTAATAATCAAATATGTTATACAAAGATGTACGAATGTTTGCGAAGTTAAACAGTAGGTATCCTTCTTTAAATTTGTATAAACGAATATATTGATGATCAAAGGTTAGTTTTATATACAGTTTATAACCCCAAAGCAAATCTTATAACGTGTAGAAGCCCATATAACTTATAGTTATAGAAGCCTACATTAGTTGTATAACTAATATATAAGAAAATTAACATCACAAGAAATTTTAATGGTTGAAGTTGTAAACATAACCCCAAAATATAATCTACGCTGGGTTTTGTTTAAGAATTACAGATGATGGGTGAAATCAGCTGTTATATTATATTAACTAATTCTTATGTGTTAATTTGATTGCTATGCTAATAAATGTAAATAATGTATTAATAATATTCCCTCTCCACGATCTGACTTGTGTCTAAACAAAAGCGTGACGCGAGATCTCGCGAGAAATCTGGCGTGATGCGAGATCTCGCGGGAAATCTGGCGTGATTCAAGATCTCGCGAGAAATCTGGCGTGACGCGAGATCTCGCGGGAAATCTGGCGTGATGCAAGATCTCGCGAGAAATCTGGCGTGACGCGAGATTTCGAAAACATAGCCAAGTCGAAAGTGCCCAACGGGCCAATAGAAGTTATCACTTCAAAATCAACGAAAAATGCTAACTATATTTTAATTCAATTCAAACATTGGTTGTTACAAACCTATTATATATAAAACAGCTAATTTGGATCAAAAACTGAACCTAATTTTAGGGTGGGCCTACAATGAACCAAAACACCAATTGGGCTAATTATTAGAATCAGGTTTTATTATAATTCTTTACAACTACCAGTTTTTTTAGATTAGGTAAAATTTTCCAACTACGAGCGAAGCGAAGCAGCCATTTGAGGCCGAAGGCCGAGGCGGGGTTGGGACGCGGAGCGTCCAGGGGCAGAGCCCCTAGTAGTTTCTTTAAAATAATTTTAAATTTTGATAAGTTTTAATATAACTGAATTGAAGATCTCGCCTTATTATTTCGTTTTAAATTTTTGCAAAGATTTATTCGTATCTGAATAAATTATCACTTCATCCTATATTCATTTTTATAATTAGTAATAGCTTTATTTCTTTACGGATGACGCAAGATGAATCAAAACGCTGTTGCCTTCAGGAGGCAGCTCTTAGAGGAAACTAGACGAACCTGTTTTAAAATGTAAATTTCCTAGATGCTGTAAAAAAGATATCCTAATGTAATAGACGTTAGATTATTGGGCTGGGATCGCATCTATAACGACTCTATTCCGAGCGGGGGCGAAAGCAGCGTGTTCTTACCCACCGTACAGGTCTCTGAATATATTTTCTTTCGAACGATATTAGGCAAAATTGCTAAGAAATCTATGTAAATAAACGGTACCAGGAACTGGCACATACTTTCTCACAAACATATTTAAATTATTAAACAGATTCACTGTGACTTGTAGGGTGGGGTAGGAGAGGTGATTTTTTATTAAAGTTGATGGAGATTAACTAATAAATATTATTATTATTATCTAGAGAGTAAACTATTCGATCGATTTCTAACAAATTTCCACCAAACACGTCAATTAGGTCTTTATAGATGCACGAAAAATTGTTTTGAAAAATTTTGAAAAACAACCCCCTTTATGGCCATAAAACCCCCAAATATCAGTTATTATTATTATTATTAGCTAAACGAGAATTTTTAGAAAGATGCGGTTTTTTGCATATGGTAGGGCACATTAAAGGCTACAAATAAGCCAAATTTTATCAAAATCATTAGAGCCGTTTTTTTATACAAAAATAATAACTGATTTTTTGGAGGTTTTTTCCAAAAATTTTCAAAAACATTTTTCGTGGATCTATACAGGCCTACTTGAAATGTCTGGTGCAAATTTGTTTGAAATCGATCGAATAGTTTTCGCCATTTTGCCAAAAAACCCCAAAAATTAGTTATTATTATTATTTTTAGCTAAACGAGAATTTTTAGAAAGATGCGGTTTTTTGCATATGGTAGGGCACATTAAAGGCTACAAATAAGCTAAATTTTACCAAAATCGTTAGAGCCGTTATTTTATAATTAATAATAACTGATTTTATTTAGGTTTTTTGGCCAAAAAGGGGGTTCTTTTTCAAAAATTTTCAAAACCTTTTTTCGTGCATCTATACAGGCCTAATTGACATGTCTGGTGCAAATTTGGTTGAAATCGATCGAATAGTTTTCTCTCTAGCTTTGTATACATACAGACATACAGACATACAGACATACAGACATACATACAGACATACATACAGACAGAAATTTTGTAAAAAACACTTTTTTGGACTCAGGGGGTCCCAAAACGAATATTTCCACAAAAATCTCAACATCGATTTTTTTTGCGATCACTATACTTTCTCTATACTATAGTATAGTGAGAAAGTAAAAGGGTTTCGCACATTGCCCACGATAAGCTATAAGGCAACGGTTAAAATGTCAGTATAAATGTCAACAAAAACTTATAGACTGTTTTTGAGTTAAATCTTGTTTACTTACACTATAGTAGGTATACATTACCGAGAACATAATGAAATGGCAATAGAACATACGCAAATTGTGATAATTATAAAGCACGATCTATAATGTCTTACTCGATCCGACGGTTGTAAATTTCCATTGGAAACTGGTTCGACTAGTCTGCAGAAACGTTAGACACGGAAATTCCATTGAGAATTATTTGTAATTTTATTTAATCTTGTTAGTTAAACTGTCAACTAATGTTTGTATAATCTATCTTAAATTACGGTTATAGAGTTTCCTTGGCAGATTTAATTACTTTTAGTTTTTAGCGAATTTCGATAGGAAAGATGAGGTATTGCAGCCACTCTTATGGTGTGCCCTAAGGCCGAGAGTGTTCAATGAGCAGCGATCATGGTCTTCAGAACACGTCTTGGTCTGCCATTAAAAATTGAATATATGTACGTATGAAAATATGATAGTTTTACTTATTCCTTCTTTATGTACAATGTAAACATATATCCTAATGTCTAGGAAAGACTTAACCATAAGTTAAGTAACGTAACCGATGGTCAGTGCATTTAACATATCTATATATATAAAAATGAATTGCTGTTCGTTAGTCTCGCTAAAACTCGAGAACGGCTGGACCGATTTGGCTATTTTTGGTCTTAAAATGTTTTTAGTAGTTCATAGAAGGTTTATACGTAAAGAAAAGTTTCCCGAAAAAGATTCAAATTTGGAAGAAACTGAACAGCATTTCTTGTATGAACTCAAAACCATAGCTCACAAAAACAGCTGTTCGTATAAAAAGCTTATGTTTGTTTACATGTATTACGATAGCAACATTACTTAGCAAATTTATAATCACTTTAATACTCTTCAAAACCAACAGCTTTTTAAGGTTAGATTTAAAAACTATAAACAAACACAAATAAAAATGCTTACAGAATTATAATTCAACTCAAACATTGGTTTTTAAATATCTATATAGGCCTACTTAGAGATATGCTGCTTAAAATATTGTTTGTATAAAATATATCATAACTACGAAGTTTTTAATACTTTTCAAAACATATTTTCGCTATCAATAATAATAATAACAAACAAATTATTTGACACCATGCATAACCATAAACATACACGAGTTTAAACATATTTTATTGAAAACTAAACAAACCATCTGAATTTAACTAAATGCCATTAAAATATCACATTCGTAGCTTTATTTTGATATATATTGTATATTGTATATTTAAATACTAAACAATATATATCTTATACTAATTAGGCCTATACATTTAAAATTACAAACTCTATTTGAACCAGTTTGTTACATCCTAAATTAACGCGGATGTTACAAAGTGATTCAAATATCTTTTCTACGGCCCCCAGCTAATTTAAACCCTCGCTAAGAAAGGGTTAAAAGAAATTCGAAATTTTAGGGTGGTTTGGGGAGAGGGTCAAAGTTACTAAAAATCCCTATAAGAACGAATTGGAATGAAATTTGGTACGTAGCTTCCTCTAAGGCCGTAGGTGCTCGCAACATTGTCAATGAAATTAAGTGAAAGTCAAACTTAGTAAAAACTATAAATTAAAACGATATATTTAAAGCTTTTTCATGTTAGATAGTAGTTTACAGGAATAAAATTTTCAGTGCTTTCCTAAATAGCGCAGACTTTTTTTCATGACCACAGTAGGATACGCACAGGTATTCAACGAACACTTAAAAAGAATTACAATTTCGTCAAAAAGACTGAAAATACCAACAACCACGGGCAACGCCGTACGGGTCAGCTAGTATTTTATAAAAATCATAAACAAAACATTATATCATAAAAACATAAATGAAAAAAGACGAAAATATTTGGTCTAAATTTTATACATATATACAAACTGACATTTTGTGCGGCTTGCTGAGGCAAGAGGACAAACAAGGCATGCAAACAGTCATAGAGAAAGATTAACAATAAGAACACAGATAGAAATAATTATAACTAAATAAAACAATCTGTACAAATATAATAAATTAAAAATCGCTTGATTACGAACGAAAATGCAAATACATCAAATAAAATATCGCTGGATAAAATAGAATAAATTTAAGATGACTTAGTTACACAGATTAAGTCGTCAATTACTTCGTGTTTCATCAGCCAACTCTTTACAGAAGGTAAAACGTTACGCATCTTTCGTTCCGGTCGGAAGCAAATTTAAAAATTTTGGGGCCAAGAATAAAAATGAGCTTTGGAAAACGGAGCGGTTTTCTTTTGGTCGTTTTAATTGGAGTGTAGATCTACTTCTGGTTGAATGAAAAGTAAATGCGTGCGGTCGTGGGACCCCCGTCAGGAACGAAGTTCATCACGCCTTTTCTTCAATTCTTTTACCAGCCTTAACGGCAACATACACACATAATTACTTTAATCTTTCAATTGCCGTTTATTATTAGTTTGTTTTTTATACAAATATTTACTGTTTCCAAACGTTTAATATTATTATATTAAAGGTGTAAAATTAGTTATAACAACAAAGCTAAGATGGTAAACATAGTTAAATGTCCATTCATTGTAAATACATTCAATAAACATAAAATGTTGGTTAATCAGTCTAGGCATAACCTAAAATTATTGTGTGTATGTTTTATCTATTATACCAGTCATAACGGCAACATACACACAATAATTTTAGGTTACGCCTATACTTAAAATTACTTTCTAGGCCTAACCTAAAATTATTGTATGTATGTTGCCGTTAAGGCAGATAAAATAAATTAAATATACACACAATAATTTTAGGTTAGGCCTAGACTGATGAACCAACATTTTATGTTTATTGAATGTGTTTCAGCGCTTGACGATAATATCTGAACTACGCCGAACGGAACGGTCGTCTCTTAATTTAAATAGATGAACCAAAACACATGTTTCTTGAATGCTATAGCAAAAAATTTAACAACGATTTTTCGTTACTCGTATTTTATATTTGTCATTGCCCTAGCAACCAATTAATAACGCTGTTTTCGTTACGCGTTACTTTTTCTGTTATTTGTTAACTCCGACCAAAACCCGCGTTAATGAACTTCGTTCCAATAAATTGTATTCCCACTTCTTGTATAAAAAAACTTTCATAACTTTATACACAAAAAGATGTTTCAGGGGAAGAAGATTCAATTGCTCAAAACAATGGTAATGAAGAACGGTATTCATTCTTGAACAGCATTATACGCATGAAACTATTCTGTGTTATAATATATAACGGTTCAATGTATTTATGTGTTCGCATTCTAACGGCCGCATTTTACGTCCGATTTAGTCCAAATTTGATACACACGTTGGTCATCTAAGTCGCTAGGCCGAGTTTGTTAGCCAAAAACTACAAATACCGGAGGTGTTGAAAGTAGACATTCCTTGTGAATTTTCGTACTATGTTGAAACATTTTTGTGCTTTTATCTAAACAAATAATTCGACCACGCAGCTGGACCGCTGACGTGAGTTGAGCAAATTTCCAACAATTTGGGAAATAGGTCTACTCACAAAGGCATTGATCAGCTGTCTGTGGGTCGCCGGAATACTACCCCCCGGAAAACTACCCCCCAAGCAGGTTCCTACGTCATTTTGACGTCAGAGATCGGGGGTGGGGGGCAGTTTTCCAGTCACGCACACTCAAGTTTCGATATAATTAGAATAAAAAAAATCTAGAGGACTAACCTAAACTGTTTAGTCACAGTATGTTGCCGATAACAGTATAATTGTAAGAACCTGCTT
>JAGFPH010003123.1:147122-163046 GCA_018207615.1 Philaenus spumarius | reverse complement strand
CCCTGTACGGAAATTCAGTACTGTAATGTAAATAAAATAATTTAATTATTTACCTTTGTTGCTCAACATCTCAGCTGCTACTTGGTCCCTGTTCTGATACCATGCTGAAGACCGGTGATAATATCCAGGGCCTCGTGGGAATAACCGCTCAAGGTCGTTTACAACGGACAGAGAATCTTTGAACATAAAATTACCTTAGTTAATATTGAAAATGTAGATAATGTAGATAATAGTACAAGATTACTTACATTTTCTTTTCGATTTTAGTTTCATGGAATATTTTTAAAGTTTTAGTAATATTGGAGTTTACATTAAAATCTTTTAAATTCATAATGATTTGAGTTAAAATCAGCAGTAGCGGTACTTTTACAATGTAACACAATTATAATATTCTCAGAGACCTATATTATTGTCTGTCTAAAAATGCAAAAACCACTACAGTACATTGTTAATTAATTAGTGTTTAAAAATTTCCCTCTTCCCTGAAAAATATTTTAAAAAAGATGTTACGTTGCAATATTAAATATTACGAATAATTGACCTGATGGTTTATTACAAAAGATAATTCAACTTTGTTGTACAAACAAAAAATATAATTTTTTCTCAAAATAGCATTGAAAGCCTAACAATAATTACCAGTAAAAACTGTACTCAGAGAACCTCAAAACTCTAAATTTAGTTCCTCATTTTAAAAAATCCCTCTGATCCCCCATTTGTCTTTTAACCCATCTGCCTTGAGCTGACAGCAGCTATTTCCTGTTCCAATCGCATGTCGTCTGATGGTCGACATCGGTTTTTCCTCGATGCCATCAATGACTTTGCATGAAATTACCAAAGTCAAAATGATTTATTTCTATACAATCGATTGTTCTCGGTATGTTCTGTGCGTCAATGATGAAAAAATCTGCGACAATATCTTCTTATTTATTGCTCTGTGAACGATGTTGTGTCATCAGCTGATCGAATCTTGTCTACTGACGCAGTAGCAATTATGTTGTAGTTATAACCGTGTTTACTTTGAAGTTATTTAAAATTATTTTGTGTGTGATTAGTGAATATGAGAGGAAATAGTTTAGTGAGCGATAAAAACGATATTGATCAGAATTTGGAGGAATCTTTAGTCGACGATCTGAATAAATTCAGTGACAAAGAGAAGGAGCCATTCAACAGGTTAGGCTGAATTGGTAAATTAATAGATTACTAAATATTATGTGAGTATTTTTTATTGTACTTTTGGTGTTTTCATTAGCTTTAGTATTGTACCAAAAGAAAAAAAATATATACAAGAAAAAATTAAAAAAAAAAATCAATAGTATAATAGAGTGTACTCCAATACCTGCATATTAAAATGATACCTAGGAGCTCTCATGTGGAGCCCGAAATGGGAGTTGAAAGGGTCAAGTTACCCTATAATTATTTTGTATTTACCTCTGCTAAAAGAGCTCCGCTACACATCTAAACAGCTGTGTAAACAGCTATATGTGCTGCTCACCTAATTTTAGCCCCAAACCACTCATTGTGGGTAAACGAATTAGTTCAACACTTTTTTCATCTTAAACCTATTGTTTCGCATAATAGTAAAAAGAAAGTATATTTTTTTCAAATCATAGCAACCCAAATTGTATATTCCAAGGTGGGAGTGGTTTTAGAAAAATGTCAAGTGTAAAAATAGGTTGAGTGTTACACAAATTTAAAGCTCTTTTAGAAGTAAACCCTTTGAAAAAGAAAAGTTTTGTCTTAAGTGGTTCCATTTCAAAATGGCGACCCTAAAAGTACAATATTTAGGTTTTTATTTACTTCCACTTTACAGTTTATTCTCAGAACTCAAACTTTTACCAAACATTTCTATTTCAAACCCTTTTAAATCAAACCCTTTTAAATCAAACCATTTTAATTCAAACCCTTTCAGTTCAACTCCTTTTAATTCAAACCGTTTTAAACAACGTTCAACTTGGGCACTTTTAAAAGATTGTAAAATTTTGGGGAAATAAAAAAGCCTACATAAAAAAGTGTTTTACAGTTGAGAATTTTGTCTGCCTAAACTTTGATCATATCTCCAACAACTTTAAAATCGTGGCGAATAACTGAAAAAAGGAAACTTCTATATAAACGTGTTTACCGAATCGTAAAATTAGATCTGCTATTTAGTTTATCATTACAAAAAACTGACAATAATAATTATAAACTGGAAATTTTTATACCTATGTCTAATTTTATTTCACTTATTTGTACGATCCAAATTTAAAAATGCAGAACATAATTTTGGTTATCTTGATGACAGTTCTGAAAATCTCCAAACTATATTAAAAAGTTAGACTAACTGAAAAATTACTGTTACCACGGAAGCAACTAAAATTTATTGATACCTACCTGTAAACGTAGACACGACAGTTAAATTCTCTTGGCTTAGGATTCTCAACGGATGTTCTTCCTGGTCTACTTCTGGTAGTGGATTCTCTATCTCACCCATACACAAGGCTATGTCTTCTTCCGTCACCTGAAAGTAAAGTTTATTCAAATGCGATTTGCTGTGTTGTACTCCTTATCGGGGTTAAACATTGATATTTGTGTAAATAAAAGTCCGTAAAAATATGTGTTGAAAATAATAAATGTAAGGGCTATACAGAAAGTAACTTATGTTCAGAAATTCGAAACTAACCAAATTAAAAAATATAAGAAATTTTGTTATATTGCCTACATTTAAAAGGGATAATCTTAAACTATTTTTCTACAGAGTCGACATTCATTGTTAAGGTCCTTCCATTGTTTAAAAAGGGCAATAAAGATGATATTAACAATTTCAGACCTATTTCTTTACTGCCAGTATTCAGTAAAATTTTTGAAAAACTTTTCTTAAAGCAATTACTTGAATTTTTAAACAAATGTAATATCCTTTATAGTGGCCAGTATGGCTTTCAAAAAGGTAAATCGACAATAGATGCTATAGTCGAGTTAATGGACTTTTTAGTGGAGGGTCTTGAGAGGAAAAATAAAGTAATGAGTATTTTTCTAGACCTATCCAAAGCATTTGATTGTGTCGATTTCAGTTTGTTGCTTAATAAATGTGAAAGGCTTGGTATTAGAGGTATACCACTAATGTGGTTAAACTCATTTATTAATAACAGAACACAACGTGTTAATGTTGCAGGAAGGCTGTCTAATCAGACCAAACTGAGATATGGTGTCCCTCAAGGATCAGTTCTCGGTCCGGTGTTGTTTTTAATTTACATTAATGATTTGTCATCATCTATACATGTGGATAGCCTAATTCAGTTTGCCGATGACACAACTTTGAGCATGAAAGCAAACTCAGTTGAAAATTTGGAACTTGAGGCTTTTTTACAAGTCAATGCAACAGGTCAATACTTTGAAGAGAATAATTTGGCAGTAAATCCAGCCAAGACAAAGTATGTATTTTAATAATAAACAAAGCCAAAATCAGACACCAAGTGTCATATTGGGTGACAATTTGCTTGAAGAAGTGAATTCAGTCAAGTTCTTGGGTCTTATTATAGATAATAAGTTATCCTGGAATGACCAAATTAGCGGTATTAGTGCAAAGATTAGTTCTGGTATTTTTGCACTAAGAAATTTAAAATTGTATTGTGATTTGTCTATTCTATTAACTGCTTATTATGGGCTTATATATCCACATCTGAACTATGGAATTCTCCTGTGGGGAAACTCATCAGTTCAGAATATGCATAGACTTTTTGTCCTGCAAAAGAAGGCCATTCGGCTACTAGCAGGACTGAAGCAAACAGAAACTTGTAAAAATGCTTTTGGGAAGATTGGAGTGCTTACACTTCCATGTATATACATACTTGAAGTGTTGCTGTATTTTAAATTTAAGTGTGATCATGTCCAGAATATGGACATACATGACTACAGCACCAGACAAGCTTGTAATTATCGTGCTAGACAGCACAGGTTAGATGTGTACAGTAAACTTCCTTCACAAGCAGGTGCTAAATTGATGAATAAGCTCCCCCAAAGTATTAAAAGTTTACAAAATTATACATCTTTTAAAAACAGCCTTAGACAACTTTTGTTGTCTGGATCTTTTTACTCTGTGGAGGAGTTTCTGCACTGACTCTCTGTTTTGTGATTGGGTGTGATTTCCTGCTTGGTCATTTATATAATTTGTTTCTGTGTTTGTATATTTGTTTTTTAATATTTTGTAAAGTTTAATTTATTAACGTTTATTATATCTTGATTGTTTTAAATATGTTATTGGTATGTGGTTGTAATTTGTAATTTTATTTATTTTAAAACCAAAAAATGACTTGGCCATACAAATTGTAACTTTGTCAACGGCTATAATAAATGAAATGAAATGAAATTCAAATTTAGGCTCTTATCATAACGATACACAAATTCCATCTCTGTAGAAATCTGAAGCCTTAGATTTCAACCACTGGTTTACACTGGCATGAAGTTCTGCATAACTGTCAAAGTGCTGTGTTGCAAGCCAGGTAAACGCTCGGCACCAGATCTGGACTGTACGGTAGGTGTCAAACAGTTCCAATCTAAAACATCCATGAGCTTTCGGTTCGATTAACCGTGTGAGGAAGTGCCTTATGGAAAAACAAAAGTTTTCAGCTCAGTTTTCCCTGAGCTTGTTTTGTCGCTCGCCTTAGTTTTATCAATGCTTCACAATACCTTTCCGAGTTAATTGTTACACCACGTTCAAGGAAATCAACCAAACGCACTCCCTCAGCGTTCCAAAACACAGTTGCCATAATATTTCGGTTTGACAACATTTCACTGGTTTTCTGGCAGAACTTGTGTGCCCTCATTCCATGGACTATCTTTTTGTTTCACAATTTATTTGCTCATCTCCCGATACGACAGGATCGAGAAGTGTATTACCATCCTTGTCGTAAGCTTTAATGGAATTCAGCAAGACGCTACTTTTTTTGGTTTCCGACAAGATTTCTTGTGATAACCAAGCTTCCCTGTTACAATTTCATGCAGTAAACTTGAAGTGAGAGTTCCGTAATCTTAAAGCGGCGATTTCATGATGTTTGTTGTTGATTTTCATCGCCAGTTCATCAGTCACAAGGCTAGGCCGACCACTGAGGTCCTCATTATGAACATTGGTGAGGTTGCACCCCTGCCTCATTCCACCTTCACTCATTATTTCGTCTCCACACGCCTCAGAAAGTTGCCGATGAATTTCAATCAGTTTTGAGGTTTTTTGCCAGTAAACCTGATCACAACTTGCGCGATTTCGTATTGAAGCGTATCTCACAACAAGCAAAGTGGAAAAATCACAGTCCACATGCTATGATGGCTTGATGCTTTCTGAATAATACTTTAGAAACCGGTTTACGCCAAAATGGCAGCTCCACCCATCTATCGCCATGCTTGGCACAAACATTGGTAAACTAGTGGTTGAAATCTAAGACGGCAAATTTCTACACAGATGGAATTGAAAAGCTTGTGCATTTTTATGATACGTCCCTTAATTTGAATTTCAAATATGTAGACAAATAGTTTAAGATTGTCCTTTTCAAATGTATATAATACAATCATTTCTTTTTTTATTTGGTTAGTTTTAAATTTCAAAACGTAAGTTACTTTCTGTACAGCCCTTGTATAATAATATATACACTTGGTGAATTGAGAAAATCAAGTTCAAAATCATTACAAACAATATACACACTAAACATGTTCATGGTCTACATTTTCAGTAACTTAACAAGTATGAGTAGGCAGTGGCGTCACCCAAGGGCTTGGGCGCCCATACCTAGGGGCAGAGGGGGCCACGGGCCCCCTTAGCTCCCAGGGAAAGGAAAATATGTATATTATTAAATATAGTCAGGTATTTTTCTTTAAAGAGATTAGCACTAAAATATGTATTACATGTTATGTGCCGTTTGATTTTAAATATACTTATTTTATTTTTTACAACAGTTCAAGCATGAGCTGCTGGGTCACTACTTGGTGCGGCCTCTAGGAGTGTTATAGGTCTTTGTGAATTCACTGACGGTGTAAAGGTACAGATTCAATGCTGTGTGGGTTAATATTTCAGATTCCCAAATTTTAAGAGTTTTCTGGGGGAGGTCAAAAATATCCCTGGACTCCTTTTGCTGAAGGAGGTACTCCTTAACACAGTAACTGCTAGGCAAATTTCGTATTTCCTATGCTAGGAGCTGGCCTTTTATTTTTTATATTTATAGTCTAAATGAGTAGAAAATTACTTTATTTTTTATTTTTGAACCTTCCTACTTAATAAACACTAATATTTTAAAGCCGACACACATGTGCGTCCATAGCATATAGGCTCAAAATTGGTGTGCGAAGCATGAAATGCACTGTGTATTGAAAATACTCCCAATCTGGGGGTTGGCATGCAATGCACTGCCGGGTCAGCCGCTTCTCATAGTGTTCAGTGTCAAGCCCACATGTGCGTCCTTAACAGTGAACGTGTTAAGCCCCTTACCCCGGTCTAGCCCCCCCTAGAAAATATCATATGGGCGCACATGCCTGAGGGGTGCTGGTGTGTAAAATTTAAAATTTGGATACTAGCATCTTAATAATAACAATACAGTTTTGTAGATAGTTTATTGGCCATTTTATAAAATTAATCATACAATAGTAGGAGTTGAGTCAAACGGTCACCATGATACAGTTCAGAGTAGGTTTATGACTGTTATATGTGATGACATTAAAGTTAATTAGTGGGAGGAAGACAGGGATGCGCTTTGTAGCTTCTTGTGAGAGAAGTTTTTCAAAACTTTAACTTTTAAAAAGTTACCTAACGTCTACCGAGAGTCAGGCAAGGCTTTGTAGTTTAGTTATCTTTTCATTAAAAATTCTGTAGCTAAAAATATTAATTTTAATAATATCATACCGAGCAGAAAGTTCGTAAAAGGATTTGAAGTAAAACTAAGGATATAGTTTGCCTGATTAAATTTTAAACATAACACTGACTGCAGAACCAATGATTATACGTTTAGCCTAGGTTTGATATTAATTCAGTTTATTTTAAAATGTAGCTTTTAGTTAAGCAACTTTTTAAGTTAAGTTTCTTTAAAAAATATTCTATAAAAAGGCGTAGGGTTAAAACAACTATACTGTATTTTCATGATTTTGGTATCCAAGTCACTTCATAAAATGAAATAAATACAGGAAATTACTATAGTATTTTACCTGGTGTACTATGCTATCAGTGTATCTTATCGTCAGTGTATCATAGACGATAAGATGGTGTACACCAACCGGCTCAATCCGTGTCGTACTGTAAATTATGTGTTATTGATGTGTTTGTGTTTTTGTGTGTGACGACCTGAATAGTGATTAATATATTTTATACTTGATAATGAGATTACGGTCTCGAAACGCGTCGTAAGTAGGTCAACTCAAGAAGTCACAAGGGGGACTAACAACCTGGTAAAATACTATAGTAATTTCCTGTATTTATTTCAACTACTGTACTGTAAAAAGTACTGACTTTTCCGAAGTTTAAAAAAAGTTAACCGATTTGAGGAAAACAAAGCACATATGCAATATTGGATATTCTTGATATAAATATTTTAATAAATACATTTAATATTTTTAATTTAATAACATAATTATTACTAAAAAGTACTAATATTTATTTTTATACTATCCCAATAAATACAGCATAAAACGACTTCCAAAACTATTTGTTTATAACAATTCAAAGTATTGTGAAAATTAAAACAATTTTCAAAACGAGTGCTTAATTTTAAGCCTAATACATATGAGCCTATCAATATTGTTAACCTTCCGGGACACGCACTGTTGTAAAAAAGTAGAACTGTCACAGTTTTTTTTGTTTTAACTGGTGTAATTTTGCGTTGAGCGGTTTTCAACCCTGATGTATTCCTCGGCCATATCTCCCCCCATCCCTTTCTCACGGGATGTCACCCTGGAATATGTCAGCCAGTTTTAACTGAGTGTTGAAGCAAGTCGTGTCGTGGTTGTTGTACTTTATACAACGTGCGCGTCCTCACTTAGTAGTTTTGTTGAGACATTGTGTTTTTATTTCTTGAATTGTGTTAGGAATTGTGTAGTACATTATGTCTGACGTAATTACTATGAGTGAAATTGACCGCATACTTCATGACAGTTCTAAAGATGACGATGATATTGATGGATTTATTTTACAAAATGAAACAGATTATAGTGATGAAGTAGTTGAAAATTATTATTTATCTGATGAAAGTGAAATCGTGGGTGGTGAAGAGAGTGACATGGAACTAAGTGAATATGCTGATTTTGTTCTTGGTAAAGATGGTGAGACAATTTGGTGTACATCCAAAATAGCACACATTAGAAGAGCAAAAAAAAAATATTGTAAAAAAATTTCCTGGACCAAAACAACGTGCTAGGAACATAAACAATGAAATTGAAGCTTTTTTATGTATAAGTATTGAAATGATTGATGAAATTTTGAAGTGTACAAATAAGTATATACTTTCTATTTCACATAAATTTGTTAGAGAACGGGATTGCTTACAGTCAAACAGAACAGAGTTTATGGCATAATTTGGAGTTCTATATATGATTGGTACAAGAAAGAGTGGTCATGCAAATGTCAGAGAACTATGGGCTCGCGATGGCACTGGAATTCCAGTTATTCGAGCAGCTATGGGCTACAAACGCTTTTTATTTTTACTAAATTGTATGAGATTCGATGATAAAGCCACTAGAGATAGTCGCAAAAAGTTAGACAAACTCGCTCCAATGAGATATATTGTCGATGCATTTGTAAAAAAACTGCATTGAAAATTACAATACATCTGAATTTATGACAATTGATGAGATGCTGCATAAAGTATTTTTTGTTTATTTAAAAGACTAAGACATAAGTCTTTATTTACAAGACGTAAGAGTGTGCTAATGCTAAATATGTAATAACAGTCTATCTTTGTTTGTTTATGATTTTGAATTATACATGTTTTGCAAAGGATTTTTTTATTATTTAATTCCTTAATAAATACTGCTAAACATCTAACACATATATAACAGTTTACCGAAATATTCAATTTCAGTAATATTTGTAAGTATCACCAGATAAAACGTGCAAAAAACGTCTGTTGTACAAAGTACAACATGCGCGTTCTCGTGTTATACGGCAGGGCGCGCGTCCCGCAAGGTTAATGCCGTGTAAAATTTAAAAAATCTTTCAGTGTAGCTGAGAAAATACATTGAAAAAAATTCAATTTTGCAAAGTTGCCAGAGGGTATGGGTGTCAAAAGTATGTCGGCACCAATTGACATTAGCCCCGGCAATGCCACTGTGAGTATGGCCTCTGATTCAGAATCTATGATTGTAAAATGTGACATCAAATTGTCGTTACTCCGATCTTGTCACATTATAAGAAGTTTTACACAAACAATCTCTGTTTAGTCCCTGCATGTTTTGATAGATTTTTTAAAACTAGAATAAATACGATTCCTTTACCTGAAGACACGAGTCCTGCATCGGAACTGGTTCCTCGGGTTCTTCTACTTCTATAATTTCTACTTCCATTTCCTCATCTTCTTCGTCGTCTTCTTCCCCAACTCCTCCTTGCAGTCTTTCAATCGGAACGACTGTACGCAAACATTAATTGTTTGTTACAATAGAATTAAAGTCAAAACTAAAATCTGACTAAGAAACTGAATGAAAAAAACAGTTTCTTTAATTACTTTATTAAATTTGCTTCAGCATAACTTTAAAAGTGTGTGATAGATTTAACTTAAAAACATTTATGACAAATAGAGGTTAATTTCCATTTTAGTTTCAACTTTTGATTGGTTAAATTCTTAACGTGGTGCTCACTTTGTGCCCATAGGAGGGAGAACAACTTGTAGCGTTTTAATATGGCTTGAGGGAGGCAGAGCCGTTACAATGTTTTAAATTGTAAGATTTAATATTTTAAAGTAAATTCTCTTTTAAAATGAACAGAAAATAAATATAATTTTAACTGTGCTTGGATAAGAAATATTTTGTGATTAGCATAAAATATACGGTGAATCAATTTATCAATAGGAATATACTGTGACTTTATTCTTTTAATCTACAGTCAACTCCCGATTATCCGGGATAATTACCGGCAAGAACATCACGGATAATGTGAAATCCCGGTTAAAGCAATTCGTTATAGTATAGGGCCCAAATACAAAGTATTATGCAAGAATTATAAACATAATGGTTATACTGTACCTTTAATCACTCCTAAAACGTATAAAAAACTACAAACAGCATTATTTAGATTGAAATAGCAGTACAGCAATATATTATTTACAATGTTCAAACAAGATTAAAATAGTCCAGAATGTTCAACAACGATTAAAATAGTCCGTCAGAGTTTTTTGCTTTTTCGCGTTTGCTTCCTTTTACAAAATTGTGGATGTTATTTTTCGTAACACGAGCTTGTTACGTAATAATGCATCGCCTTGATTGAAAATAGAATCGCTACTCTATTTTCTAAAAAAACGTGAATTGATGCTATTCGTAATTGCAGTAGCATCAGTTTCGTGTTAGTCGTTATTCGTTTGCTACAAGGCTGCCCGCCCTCCTGTCACTCGCATTTTTTCACTTCTCACCCCACCACCTCTCTCGTCTCTCGGCCCGGTTGAGCCGCAACCCTTATAAACCGATCCCGTTTTATCGGGAGTTGACTGTAACTATAATTTTAACATTATTATTTAAATAAAGAACATTACAAAGGAGTTGAAAAAAGAGATAAGTAAAATTAATTTCTGGTTTTACAGAATTTAATTGTTATAAATAAATTGTTCAATGTAATTCTATACATAATTGTATTAATTTAATTTAAATTTCATTCAATCTCTTTTAATTATAATTCATATCAATATTATATCACTTAAACTCAGTACGTTACTATAAATGACACTTATTTTGTCAGGAAAGTGTATTTTTGAAATGGTAATGGAAGTTTACATTTGTATTTTTGATTATATATGTTCAGTTTAATTTGCACAAGTTATGTTTTGTGAGAAAGACAGGAAGGATTCTCTATTTTAATTTGGTAGAACTGCTTAGACAAATAATAATAATAATAATTTTATTTATATAAAAAATGTTATTTCTAAAAAAACCTCCTTGTTGCTCTCCATAGTTGTTTCAGATAGTAAATTAAAATCCAGTTCATATAATTATGTTGCTAATATACTGTGCTTATATAAGTGATACACTGTACTCTAACTTCAAAGTAAAATTTCTATTTTTTCTTTCATTTTATACGGGTAGGTCAGTTTAAAATAATATACTTTTTCAATTTCTCTTTAGTTTTGAATTTGAGACCATCCACGTGTAAAATTACACCAAAAAGTTGGTAAAATAAAGAAACTGTGAAACAAAGGCAGATGAATCTGTTATCACTAAAGATGCTTGACTTAGCTTGTACGGTTGATATAATTTACCTCTGCTAATTTCTCCATTTCTGGAAATAACCGAAGACTGTGACAAAGCAGCAACAGTTTGCGGGACTTCGTCATCATCCGAATCTTCCTCTTGACCACTCGCCTTCCCTCTCACTCCGCAACCACCTTCCCCTCCTCCGTCTCTAGGTTCATCCTCGCAAGTTTTAAACACAGTCAACTCCCTGTAGAGTGGCTTATCTCTCGTCCCGTTCACTTTATGTTTATGTTGCATCTGTACAGACTGATTTTCCACCCATTTCCTAATCATACTTTTCTTATGGTAATCCATAAAACCATATCCTAAGTTGTTATTAACTTTCATCGGTCCGTCGACCCAGGTTTCCTTTTTCGCTAACAGGTGTTGTCCGTCTTTATTTAATAAATGAACGTTCCTACCTTCAACCACTTTTGATTTCGCTATTCTCGGACCGTCGATCCATTGTTCTTCGACAGAATTAGAACCGTTCGGAATCTTACTTTGTTCTTTTGATTTACCTAACGTTCTCACAGGAGATGATTTCGAACTATTAATTCCGGAGGATTTTCCGAGTATGCCAGATTTTCCACTTCTGTGCGGCGATGATCTGTCTTCTTGTAAACCGTTTAACTTTTGACTGTCTTGCGAGTGCCGCAACGGAGATGCGGGCACTGATTTCGATACGGAAGGTTTACAGTTTGCCGTAGGTCGTACTTCTAATCCTGAACCGCGCAAGGCCTTACCCATAGCGCAACGATTGTCCCCAGAATTCAGACTGGGAAGGTATACGGGCGGATGTTCACCGTCGGTTTCATCCGAAGGACCGACGTAAATAACAGTGTCAGCTGATTGTTCGCTACTGGAAGGGTCGACTTCACTGCTTCCAGTGATTCGTCCCAAATCTTCTCCTGCGACTGGTCCTGAACTTCCACCAACAAACTTGAACAGAAAATTGTTTATACATAAAATAAAATTCAGTACAGTAACTAAATATTTTATTCAAAATATGAAATATACTAATAATTAAAAAAAGTACATTGCAGATAGCAAATAACTGTAAATAAGACTTTAAAAAAAAGTTTCTGTTGATTTATAATTTAGTTACAAATTGTAATAAACTGAAAAGGTGCAAGTTAGAGACCAAGGGTTACGTATGAGTTAAGGTTCACACTCATGTTTATTGGCAGGTTGTTATTTTATTTTATGCATGATTTATTTGAGTGATTATGTTTTGCATAGTGTATAGACTTATTACGTTACCATAGATCCATCTATTTTGTATTGTTTTTTTATATAACTTGTTCCTGTTTTGATAAGTCTCATGCGGCTAATAAAAAGCTCAGCCAATAAAATTAAGGTCTTCATTTTGTATCCATTGGAGTACTAAGTGTTGGGAATTTGTTTACGTTAAGAAAAAGTAACCAAGGGTTTGAACCTACAATATTCTGAAGCACTGTGAACTGAACTGTTACCATTGAGCTTTCCCATCACATTATACATTACCTTTATTCGTCTTCTTCTCATTCGGTGTATACGCGATGCCAACTGTACAGTTGCTAGGGTATCGGAGTAGTTTTGTGCGAAAGGAGAGACATGTGCGATCATTGCTGCGTGGCAAGTCAGGGAAGATAGGCATTCCTTCAGGAGCTGAGTAAGTTTGTGTTCCCTGTAACAAAAACAGGATTGGAAGAATGTACGCGAATAATAGCTGAATGGCTCAAATACTCACAGCTGGTATAATTGTTTGTCTTGAAAAAAGATGATGAGACTACCTGACCACTACGTGTAGTTGGAAAGTGGGCTAACCTAGTCGATAAATATCAGTTGTGTTTTAAAAAAATTTCAAGATCTTTGAAAAGAACATTTTTGGTGAATTAAATTTTGATATTTATTATTTCATTTAAAGATGGCACCAAATAGTAGTTTACGCAACGATTGTATTATGAAGGCCTTTAAGCCACGAGTGAGATGTAAGTTGGAACACGAGCGAAGCGAGTGTTCTAAATATCTCACGAGTGGCTTAAAGGCTGAATACAATCGTTGCGTACACTACTTTATCTACGACCAAAAATATACAGGCTATTTGATGTTTGATGTTGATTGTAGATTTAATCATTGAATAAATAGACCAAAGCGAACTAGGTTTCTTATCTTGGGCCAATTCCTCAAAATACGCAATGAAAACATTCTCGGAAAACGAACTAACACCATTTCTAGTTTTCCACTCCATAAACTGGTTATAAACCTTTTCATAACGAAATTTAGATTTTTCTGGCAACAAATTGTTCAGAGCCGAATTTGCTTTTGTATTAATTTCCTCTGGAGTTAAACAAAATTCATCACTATCACTCATGTTTGCGGAATGTGTCAACTCACGTTTGAGGTTAGTTACAATAACACACTAACATCCGGAACGTATGGGTACAATCAGCTGATGTACGAATAGCGTTATTTTTATTACAACTCTACTTCCGTCAAATGACGAGCTCTCATTGGTCTAGAGCCTATTATGTAAAGTGACTCCTGTTAGGTAATGATATCATTACCTAATCGGGTTGGCTTTTGGTTTGCAATGTACCTTTTTGTGATGTTACTTGTAATAGCGTTATTGGTGTTTATTGCAATGGTCGTAGATAAAATGTATTAAAACATATATTTTCCTCCGTAGCTTAGGGAGGGTTGGTTATTTTGAGCACTGGTAAAGTACCTACGTCAGGTAGTATATAATAAAATATGAAAAGCCTTAACTAATACAGTAGAACTCCAGCTATCCGAATCAATTGGGACCGGACCCCATTCGGATAATCAAAAATTCGGATTTTCCCTGAAAAAAGACTCTAATTTGAACCTTTTCGGGATTGGCTTCGCGTTTCCGCGACTCGAGTAAACTACAGTCGCGTATACATGTTTTATAACTTTAATGTTTGAGTACTATCATCGCGTTAACATGTTCACTGCTAAGGATACACAAGTGAGCTTGACACTGAACACTATGAAAAGCGGCCGACGCACAGTGCATTGCTTGCTTCGCAATCCAACCCCCGTATTGGGAGGATTTTCAATACACAGAGCGTTGCGTGCTTCGCACGCCAATTTCAAGCCTATATGCAATATCGCGCGTAGACAGAATCATTATTTTGCAAATTGCAGTACGTGCCCGTCTTACTTTTTTTTCTGAAATTCTGAAAGCGATTCGGATGGTTGGAGTTCGGATAATTGGAGTTTTACTGTAACTCTAATTTCCAAATGTCAAATAATATTGTTACTACTCTTAGAATACATTCTTTTATTGAAAATTGAAACACTATTTAAGTTTTTCAGTGTGGGTTGTGGTGTTTACCTGTGGGGTAGATGTTTCTGTCCGTTGAATATAGCCAGCAACACGTTCCCCAGTCCAGAGAGAGATAGACCACTCCCTGCCTTGCCTCGGTCACAGCTGGCAAGGTCTATTAAGTGTAGACGGCTCCTTCCTCCGGCCACTGTAAACAACCAATAAGATACATGAAGTTTGCACACGCACCAAAGTATAGGATTATGTAGATGGTTAATAAAAATAGTAAAAATATCACCTTAGAAAAACACTTGTGGGATCATTGTTAGAAAACTCTTTTAAATGTAACAGTACTCGATGTGTTCGTAGTTATGTTGGGTAAAATTGTAGCCAATGTGGATAAGATATACAATTACAGTAGAGCGCCGATTGTCCGAAACAATTGATGCAGGGGGGTGTTCGGATAATCGATTTTTTTGGATATTCGAACATTTCAGAAATAAAGTCTAGTTCTGTGATGAGGGTAGTGGGATGGGTGGGACACAAATAAAACACGTTATTGGACTAGAAATAATACTTTGATTTAAGTTTATGTATAATACATACTGTACATATGAAGTAGTAATTGCACATACAGTACATAAACCTTTCTTGGTTTACTGAAAGAAAAAGTCGAACATGTTTGTTTGCTTAAGTTTTGAGACCCGTTTTTTGGCGCCAAATCTCGTAGGCGTTTCAAAGACAGCAGCTGCACAGTGTCGCATTGGTCTTGCTGTTTGGAATGTCTCGAAACATTGGAAGGCTTCTTCATCATCGGCTTCCCGTTTTTACTGACCAGCACACAAGCAAACCTTTGATAGATTGATAGGTTCTTTTTAATGTCAGTTATCGTTGAATTCCCAACACCAAACTCCCGAGCTAAGCTTGATCCACGTTCACCTTTTTTTAATCGTTGTAGAATTTTAAGTTTGTCAGAAAGACTGAGCACAACACGTTTACGTTTCGCCGACATTGCTAGAAGTTGCACAGCACAAAAAACAACAGCACGGACAGTTAAGGCAACACTGATGTAACAACGATGTCAGTGACACTAAAAAGGTTAGGTGAAACGGACCGTACCGACGCGTGCGCTTGTGTAATGTTGGTGTGACGTGAATTTGGAATCTTTCGGTTAACCAATGTTTCGGATGACCAGTTTTCGGATAATCTCTATCTATAAACACAAATGTTTGTTTCTTAGTTTCTTTGTCCTCTATAGACTCAAAACTCAA
>JAGFPH010003123.1:123295-137122 GCA_018207615.1 Philaenus spumarius | reverse complement strand
CACGGGATTTTACTAGTAAGACATAAGTGTAAATGTTTCCGTTACTGATGATGATCTGGTCATCGAAACGCGTTTGATTATTAAAACGCGTTTTTGAGAGAAAATTTATAGTGCTTCTTTCCCATAAGAACCAGTTCAAGTTTAAATTTTATTTAAAAAAAATCTAACCTATTTATTATTATTATTATTATTATTATTATTATTATTATTAGGGGTTTGTGTGATCCACCACCGGGACCCACTGCACCTAAACCATGAGGTCCTCTGTGCCCCATATGTCCAGGCAGCAGTTCACATCAAACCCGCTTGCGAAACGAAGGAGTCCGTGGGGGCCTTCCTCTCGTATATAACTGGTGTCAGGGTATCCTTGTCCCAGATATTTCTGCCTCATTGATGCGAGGGCATCACATTCGCATAGAACGTTAAAAGAAGTTTCCTCCTTCTCTCCACACCTTCGACATAATGGGTTGTTCTCCAACCCCATTAGGTGTAGGTGCCTCCTCAGAGAGTTGTGCCCCGTCAGTAGACCGACCAACAACCTCACTTCCGGCCTGCCAAGACCCAGCAGTGTTCTTCTTAGGTGTCCATCCAGGCCTTCAATGAAGTCGTGTGCCTGTCTCTGACCTCGTACCGTCTCTCTCCATCTACGCAAGTGTCCTGATTGAACATTTTTTCTTACGCTTTCTTTCCCATAGCCTCTTGATATTCCTATCATTGGTTCTGGGCCCATCGGTGGAGTTTCTGCTCTTCTCTTAGCCAATTTATCTGCTATTTCATTCCCTTCCACTCCTTCATGTCCAGGGACCCAAACAAGTCTTACTTGCCTACTGCTTGACAACTTATCCAGCAGTAATTGGCATTCCCAGTAACCTAACCCTAACCACAAACCTAACCTAACCTAACCCAATCTAATCCAAGTCTAAACCAGTATTACCTTTAGAACACAAACTAATCCAAACACACTTAATTGAATACATTATCAACAAACTTACCCTTCATAACTCTTAAGTACAATTTATTGTCACTGTATTTTAACCTTGATTTTCAAAGTAGTTTGTAAAATAGAGGAAAAGTTACGTTTCAAAAAAAAAGTGTATTCTTGATCAGATATTGTACACATTCAAATTTACCTTTTTAGAACTTTTTTTATTTTCCCAACACAATCCAGTATTGATTCGCAAACTCACTCATTTACAATGTACTGTGTTTAGCTAATCAGAGCTGCAAACCTTTGAAATTATACACTAAAATAACCAACGAACAATTATTTTCATTAATAGAGCTGAACAGTGTAAATATTCGCTTCACTTGGTCAAAACAAATAGATTTATTGAATAATTAGGTAATTATAGAAGCATTGTTTTAAAATTCATTTATAACGATGCATTGTTCGTAGTTTTACAATTGTTTATTCAAAATTACCACATCAGTGTTCAAAATATGATGTACGTTTTTCTTTCGTAACAATCACCTGTAGCTAAACAAGCGTATTGTTTAAAATATAAAATATACTAAACACATAACTTGCACTGAAACGGCTGTTCGAATGTGAAGCTGGAAAACCTCGTGTGCCACAAAAGTCAAAGTGTCAAAAGTCTATTAAAGCAACTTTTTATGTAAATTAACCTTTTGTTTTGAACTTTTGGCATGAAAAATTAAACTTTTAATTGCAAAAATTTAACCAAATCAAAATCGAACTATTTTTCACATAATATATGAGTTTTTTCACTATAAATGAAAATTTTGGACAGGTTAAAAAAAATCACTATTTCTCTTTTTATCTTTGTTTAACCCCCAACGAAAACAGAGGGGGTGTTAGAAGTTTATCGTGTGTACCTGTATGTCTGTGAATCCGTGAGTCTGTGGATCTGTGGGTCTGTGTATCTGTCTGTGGGATCGTAGCTCCCGAACGTATGAACCGATTTTGATTTACGTTTTTGTGAGAAACTGTGTAGTGTTTCTTTCACATAGGACCAGTTCAAGTTTAAATTTTATTAATATACCTTATCTAACCTGACCCTAACCTAATCTAACCCAATCTAATCAAAGCCTAAACCAGCGTAGGTTTTTTTTAGGTGCCTTTGATCCAGAGTGTTCTTAGCTATAACTAAAGAAAATCTGTTCAGACATTCGGGGTTTTAAAAAATTTGAAATTGATCTGATATTGTTATTACAACAATCAGAACTCGAAAGTTTGCATCTTAAGTGTCGATTAATTATTATACATGTTTAAATATTTGTACTAAACTTTAAATATTTTATACATAGTGATTAATTAATATAGAAAACGGCCTTATGAATTTTCAAATTCAAAAATACATAAGAAGCATTCATTGAAACTCTAAAGTTGACATTGTATACAAAATATTTCGATATTTTACTCGAAATTCTTATTTTCCAGCATTGTAAACATAAAAAAGTTAACAAAATCAAGCAAATTACGGCAAGCCAACAAGTTGTTGTAAGTCACACTATAAACAGTACACATAAAAAAACCTTTAGACCTTTACCTATAACTCTCGACCGGCCATTCAAATATTATATTAGAGAAGGTATAACATGAACCGTGGCCTTGAGATGCGCAGTAGACTCGGAGTTGATTCGAGTGGTGGGGATCAGAAAGGCTCAGTCTGTTGCCGTACTCTGAACATAATACTTCGGTCTGGAAGCGAATAAAATATTAAAATAAATATATTGTCTGTGCGTGCTGTCCCTTCCTCTCCAGCGGACGGCGTCCCCACTTGCCTAAATTCTTCCCTCTCGCCAAAGCATCCGAGAGCTCATGCTATATTTGACGAATTATATGTTTAATGGTGTGACTTGGTATGGGAATTATTTTTTACCTTCTACCCCAAGTTGCAAACCTCCTTCGAAAATCTTAAAATCCAAATTGGCTTTATATAACAAATGAAATGAATACAAAAGTCTTAAAATTACTCAACAAATAAGATTTGGAGGTTTCCAAATTTTTAAGTTGGCTGCCATATTTTAGAAAATAGCTGGTGTTATCACAATTTGGAAACCACCAAATCTTTTAAAATGAGAAGTTTAATATTTTCCTATTTTTGTACGATAATTTTTTAACAGACTGAATTAACTAAACAACAAACATAAACCTAGAGGATTATTAGACCTACGTTTTCCATCCGACCAGCAGGAAATACAAGCTAAAGCAAACATCTCTTCCCCTCTCTTATAATGTACTGGAGCGGGATCTTGTAATAACGCCTTCCGGAGGTTTGTCCTATAGCATTCCATCACTTTTAATTTGTTGAAATTGTATTTTCTATTTTTACTTCATGTTGGATTACAGCCAACCACAATGGCCTTATTTCTACACTCGTTTGGTGCGCTAATTTTCATACGAGGCTTGAATTATTTTTCGTCAGGTAATATTTTCCCCGGTATATTATTAATCGTCGTAAAAATACAAACATGTTTCGTTTTTGTGTACTTTTGTCTCCTCTTCACCCACCCATCCGTGAACATGTTCTAATCGAAACAATTCTATTCGTTTTCTCTTCCACTGGCAGCCACTCCTAGACTAGGGGCCCACATGCCCATTTAATTGGAAAGATTGAATACATTTGTTTCATAACTCTTTTTGTAGTACCATCTATCCCAAAATAACATATCGCGGTCCGGCGGCCTGTATCCGTCGGAATGGGGTGTGGCGCTCGCTCAAAATCGCCCAAAAATTGAAAACAATTATTGGATACTTGATTTTGGTCTCGTTTTTTAGTGTTACCCTTCCTAAACACGAACTACGTGGTCTGGCAGTCGAAAGCTGTCGGAAACTGGCCGCCAGACCGGCTTTTATACGGCGGAAAATTGGCCTGAATATCCATGTCGGGCAGGTGATGAGAGAACTCTGCTCCGTCTTTGTCAGCTGACGCGGACGCTACTGTGTTTTAGGGACCCACTGCAGCAGTATAGGGAGAACGCCTCTAACCACTCGTTCACGAACCCGGTTATATAATCTGTTTCCCGCATCTGTGATTTTTCATCGTTTAAATCCCCCCCCATCATCAAAACGTTTACAGGTTAACAATTTCACCACACACAAAATAAGACATTGAAATTACATCTCACACAGCCCTAATGCCACCCATATTTCTTTACAAACCAACCCTAATCTTCAGGGCAGTCCGTAAAACAAACAAAAATACCTCCAACAAAATAAGCAATTCGCATTCCGATCTAACTCTTAAAGTTTTAATATCTCCAAATTGCGTTTCATACTTAATTCGCACGGTAAAAAGAACCCTCGCCTTTTTAAAAATGCTCCTCCTATAATTCCTTCTGCGCTAAAACAGTCAATTTCATTTTCCTGTTTCATTATTCACGCCCCTACACTGTTACGTTTAATCGAGTTCAAAAGGAGCTTCAATTTATTCGAATTGTTTCACTTAATTCAAACAATAATTAAACAACTTGAGGAGGTTCGTAGTGTTAGTAGAAACCCTCATAGTTTCGTCACGACAGGCAGTGCGTCAGCCACTGAGCTACTTCAAAGAGAAACGAACAACTAGAGTAAAGTGAAAAACACGTTGCACTTTGTAGAATTTTCTGACTTTACCTTACCTAATTCGAACAAAGTAAAATCAACAACATCTTACTAATATCTCTCTCCCTCGCAGCCTCGAGTGCAGCTTCCAATGTGCGCATGCTCACAACAGCCAAACAACAAGCAGGTGGAACTGTGAACCGCACAGTTCCGTAACAATTGTAGTATCTCTTTCATAAACTATGGCAACTGACGTATTGGGAGTATTTTCAATACACAGTGTATTGCGTGCTTCGCACGCCAACCCCCGTATCGGGAGTATTTTCAATACACAATGCATTTCGTGCATCGCACGCCAACCCCCGTATCGGGAGAATTTTCAATACACAGAGCTTTGTGTGCTTCGCACGCCAATTTTAAGCCTATGTGCTGTGGACGCACATGTGCGTCCGCTTTAAAATATCTGCGATTATTACGTAGAAAGGTTCAGGAATAAAAAATAAAGTAATTTCTGCTCGTTTAGGCTATGGATATAAAAAATAAAAGGTCAGCTCCTAGCATAGGAAATACGAAATTTGCGTAGCAGTGAACGTGTTAAGGGTGAGGATGAGGCACGAGTCGCAGTAGAAAGCGGGGTGGGAAAATGGTATTTTCTTCACTTACGCCCTTTCTCCATACCCCCGGCCCATCGTGCCAGGGTGAGTCCATGTGCCAGGATTCACGCCGATATCTATGGTATGGTCACTACAAATATATACAGGGTGGTTATAAAGTCACTCCCCCCCCCCCGTTTAACTTTTGTGTTTGTTAAAAAACAAACAAATATCCTTCGGGGAAACGATACTAACTTAACCCAAAGTGTCTTTTGAAGAAATCGGAAATTTTAAGTGTCCCCTAAAAATAGGGGATTTTGGGGGCAACTCAAAATTTTTAAATGGGATTTATGGTCATGTGATACCTTATTTTAAAGGTCTATTTAAGACTAGGAAAATGACGTAAATAAAATAAAAATCGGACCACCCAAAACAAAATGGCGGCCCTAAACGTGTTGAAATAAATCGAAATAAAGTTACTAATATCTCGAAAAGGAAATGTTTTTAGAAAAAATTTCAAGAGACAAAAAATGTTTATTTCAAAGCGCTTGACCTAAAAAATTGCTTTCAAATCGATTTCGTAAATTTTATTTTTTACAAAATTCTCCAAGATGGAGGAGTAAAAATAAAATTTACGAAATCGATTTGGAAGTAATTGTTTAGGTCAAGCACTTTGAAATAAACATTTTTTGTCTTTTGAAATTTTTTCTCAAAATTCTTCCTTTTCGATATATTAGCAACTTTATGTCGATTTATTTCAACACGTTTAGGGCCGCCATTTTGTTTTGGGTGGCCCGATTTTTATATTCTCCATGTCATTTTCCTAGTCTTAAACAGACATTTAAAAAGAGGTATCACATGACTATACGCCCCATTAAAACATTTTGGGTTGCCCCCAAAATCCCCCATTTTTAGGGGACACTCAAAATTTCCGATTGCTTCAAAAGATACTTTGGGTTACGTTAGTATCGTTCCCCAAAGGATATTTGTTTGTTTTAACAATAACAAAAGTTAAAGGAGGGGGGAGTGACTTTAAAACCACCCTGTAGCCTATATTAAAATAAGTTAAGGGGATTCCCTACTGAAAAATTACCATTTTCCAAAAAAAAACCAAAATATTTTTTTCTTTTTTTCCTGGTTCTATAGTTTATAAGGTTTAAGAAAAACATAATATATGCCACAAAAGTTCTTTATATCAGTCTGAAAAATTTATTCAAAGCAAGCGTGCACCTACTTTTGGTCGAGTTGAACTTCTTTATGTTTGCTATTTGGACTAAAAAGATTGTTTATTTTTTTAAAGTAATTGCAAAGAAGGACAACAACGTTTATTATTAGGCTTTGAAAGCATCCAATATGTAAGTAAAACATATGTTGACTACAAATACTGTTTGTGCAAGTTATTCCCCTCTATGGCTGCTAGAATAACTAATGGAATCTTTAAACGCGATTTCCCGCAACTTTTCACTATTGATATTTTTTACACAAAAGTTCTTATAACTTTTAAACTGCTAAAGCTACAGTGATGAAATTTTTACCACATCTTTAGTAGCTTATAATGCAACTTTTTGGGTATTTTTATTCCTCTAGGACAAATACAAGAGTATTTTTTTTTTAAATGTGTAAATCACAAATTTGTTTTTTATATATATATATTTTTTAAGGTCATAACTACTAAACTTTTAGTGGTAAAAATACGACTATACCCAAAAATGTAGTGCTTTTTATATACTTTAAAACATGATATCAAACATCAAAATTGGTTCAGTAGTAAAAAAGTTATAAGAGATTTAAAAAAACATATTTTTTGACTAAAAAAACGAAAAAAACTCAAAAAAGGTATGTAAAATATATTTGTTTGCAAATTTCTATGAGTGTAAACAACTTTTTAGGTTCTAATGAATGTAAAAAAAAATAGTTCATAATTAAAAAAGGCCTATTATAGAAAACCCCTATTTTCAGTAGGGAATCCCCTTAACTACTGCCTACTCATCCTATACAATACAAATAAATTGCACTAACTTCCTACAAGCTATAAAGTTAAATTTGTGTAATATTGTTCTTAGATGACGTAAAAGCCATTTACGTCAAAGTAATGATGTGGGATAACTACCCTTAAAATTAAATAATCAAGCAATAGCGACGCATTGCAGGATCCATTAGTAGTTTATAATTATTAATGTTTGTTTAGTTCGCTAATCATAGCCTGCAAAGTGTGTTCATCGCAATAAAACTAACCTCAATAAACATCGAATCATACGGTTAATTAAATGTTGTATTTGTTAATGATTATCAAAATATTTTTAAAACTCTCGACGGACCAATCGGAACACGCCAAAATATAATATAGTAATTGGTGTTTACACGGGAAATAATTACAGGAACGCTTGAAGGGGTTTTGGTGAATGTGGACGGTTGGGATGGGTGATTGTTGAAAGTTTATAATAAAATGAAAGCTATGTACAGAGGAACATTGGTTTTACAGTTTGGCTCAAAAACGATTTTTCGATTTTGATGAATATTTACAGTTTTGTTAATCATTGCCTCCCCAGGCAAAATTAAAATTTGTGTTACTTGATTTTTGTTATGTATTATTTTCCCCCCTTAACGCGCCAGTCAGACTAATAAAGGAGCAGGTATATGCAAGGTAAGTTTATAACCAGTAATTGGGTTCGAACCTACGTAACCAGTATTAGGATCCAACTGGTCAGACTAGACCAGCACATTTAACTGACCTATTATTTTTTAATAATAATAATATTACCTTGTTAGGTCCGTCACGTGACTTCTTGTCGTGTATTTATTACGACATGTTTCGGAGCCGTAACTCCATTTTCAAGTTCTAATCACTCCGAAGAGATCGCCGCACATTAGTTCCAAGATCCAGTTCACGCTTGAAACTGAAAACGATAACCAACTCAACTTTCTCGACTTAACCATCGAAAAAGACACTGACAAGTTCGAATACAAAATTTTTCGTAAACCCACTACAACCGACGTCAGCATTCACGCTCATTCATACCATCCATATTCTCAAGAAATGGCAGCTTTTCATAGCTTTGTATATAGACTTCTCACTGTCCCATTGAGTAAAGTTGATTACCTAGAAGAATTGATCAACATTAAACATATAGCCGTAGCCAACGGGTAAAAGAGTACAATAATTAAAAAGAAAATGAGCAATAAACACATAACCTAGTAACCCATAGCACTATTGATAATAAATATGTCTCGTCTTAATATACGAACTTTTTACCTAACATCCTAAGAAACATCTTAAAAAAACACAACATCACATTATCCTTCCGTACAACCAATAAATTATCAAAATTGCTTAGGCGTAAAACCAACACCTCGACTGAAAAAATGTCCGGAGTTTATAAAATCAATTGCCAAGATTGTAGTAAACATTACATAGGTCAGACAGTGATTAGAACTTCGTAGTGATTAGAACTTGAAAATGGAGTTACGGCTCCGAAACATGTCGTAATAAATACACGACAAGAAGTCGCGTGACGGACCTAACAAGGTAATATTATTATTATTAATTATAACAGTGACTTGGTACCACAAACATGCTAATATTCTTTTTTGTTAGCATTTTATGTTTTCTGAATTTTAGTTTATCTTATTACTTATAGCAGGTCGTTAAAACAATTGAGGAGAAGTAGCCTATTAAGTTTCAACGTGTTGCAGGCAAGAGCCAGACGATGCTGGGCAGCGCCGACTCCGCCAACACCCTCGGTGTCATCCCCTGCGCCATCGCTTGGCTGTTCCGAGGCATCAACGAGCAGAAACAGAAGACGGGTGCGAGATTCTCCGTCCGAGTGTCTGCCGTGGAGGTGTCAGGACCCTCGCAACATCTGAAAGACCTTTTAGCAGGACATGCTAATGGTAAGTTCTGCTACTTATAGATTGCTACGGGCTTGTTAAAACGGCAAGATTTGGACTATTCGTGTTTCACGTACCTCTAGTTTCCAAGTAGGAATCGAACCTACGACAGCACGTGCAGTCGCGCTAGTGTGTACGTACTCCGATTTTCTGCGAAACTGATTAAGTCATCATGGTAAAGGTTTACTTAAAAACCAAGCTAACCGCTCATATTTAAACAATCAAAACATGAAAAACGTTTTATTACACATTTTTGGTTGTTAAAAACTACCATACAATACTACAGCCTTAGTAGTATAGAAACAGCGGTTCTTCCCCAATCTTCACCTTTGACCGCAAAGGTCACCTGACCCTTGACCCAAAGGTCACCTGACCCCTGTGACCCCACCACCCGATAACAAATTGTCCATGGCGTCATCAAATTGAGCGTGACGAGATAACAAATTGATCGTGACGTCGTCACATTGACCGAGATAACAAATTGGGTCAAGAGTCAGGTGACCTTTGGGGTCAAAGGTGAAGATTGGAGAAGAACCGCTGTTTCTATACTACTAGCCCTTGACTTGAGGTTAAGACCACTTCCCAACCTTAGGTCTCACCACAAGGGATACTGCAAACTCATCTTTCCTATGCAAATTCGCTAGAGACTTGGCAAGACCGTTGGCTTGGCATCGCATCTCAGTTGTAGTTAAGCGTACGCAGTAGTGTCTGTTAATTTACAGGTTTATGAGTAACTCTTGTAAGCACCGCAGTGGGCTCTTTGAGTACATGGTCTTTTCTCCGTGAGTTGTACATCACCCAAACACAACTACAGCCGTGAATCACGGTCAATACAAACCTGCTAAACACATTGCTGGATTGTCGGCTGAAACGGGGATTGAGGAATTGACACATTAAAGGATGTCTTATCGCTTACGTTCCCCCTGCCTTTATTCATATTGGGTTCCTTTCCAGCGCTATTCTCTAAGAGGTATTTCCTTCTGTAGGGTGTGTTCGGAGGGGGCAGATAATCCAGACATTACAATTCCCTATATTTTTCCCGCTTTATTTTACTTCGGAAGTAGGCGAACTGAGTGCCAAAATGATTTTGTTTACTGGACTTTTACTTTATGCAAATAGTTCTAATGAACAACGGATGTTTGTTTGGGGATGACAAAGTACAATATGAATTTCCCAAAGAGCATATAAAACATATAAACTCTTTGGAAGTTCGCTCAACTCACGTCAGCGATTCACTGCGCGATCGAATTATTCTTAGCCTATATGAATAAAGCATACTTTCATTCACTCATCATGAAGAACGCTAATAGTTGGAATCGAAGCTACAGGACTTAACGCATTTCACTATCGCTGTTCCCTCGCCAGAAAGGGCTCCTACAACTAATTTTTCGTTGTTCTTCAGTGTGTCTCCCAATTTTCAATGGTATTGTCATAGATTTTGTTTAACCCTAAACTGGTATCATTTTTTTTTTTTACGACACACATTGTATTACGGGGACTGCCAACCCGCCTTTTTTAAAGGGGTAAAACATTTTAAACCAAATTATTGAAAAATATTTTATCGTACTTATTGTTACTTAACACCATTATTAAGTGTTATAAATACATTTAATCCTAAAGTCAAACTTGACAAAACGCCAACCCCCGTATTGGGAGAATGTTCAATGCACAGATCATTGCGTCCTTCGCACGCTAACCCCCGTATTGGGAGTATTTCAATACACAATGCATTGCGTGCTTCGCACGCCTACCTCTGTATTGGAAGAATTTTCAATGACAGAGCATTGCGTGCTTCGCACGCCAACCCCCGTATTGAGGGAATTTTCAATGGACAGAGCATTGCGTGCTTCGCACGCCAACTCCCATATTGGAAGAATTTTCAATGCCCAGAGCAGTGCGTGCTTCGCACGCCAACCCCCATATTGGGAGAATTTTCATTACACAAAGCAATGTGTGCTTTGCATGCCAACCAACGTATTGGTAGTACTTTCAATGCCCAGAGCATTGCGTGCTTCGCACGCCAACCCCAGTATTGGGAGAATTTTTATTACACAGAGCATTGCGTGCCTTGCACGCCAACCAACGTATTGGGAGTATTCTCAATACACACAACAGACAGGGCTTCTGGGGGGGGGGGGGGGGGGCTGCGGCTAGCGCAGGTAAACCAATCACCAGTAACTAGACACTCTACTTCTCCTACACCTGCGTCTATTTCGGGAGTCGGTGACATAGTGTCAATGAAGTGAGTAGAACAATCGCGCTAGAAGAAAGTTTTGAATTTTTTTTAAACAACCCCCTTTTTGGCCAAAAACCTCCAAAATGTCAGTTATTATTTTTTTATAAAAAAACTGCTCCAACGATTTTGATAAAATTTGGCTTATTTATAGCCCTTAATGTCCCCTATCATATGCGGAAAAACGCATCTTTCTAAAAATTCTTGTTTAGTCAATAATAATGATAATAACTGATTTTTGGGAGTTTTTTGGCCAAAAAGGGGGTTGTTTTTCAAAACCTTTTTTCGTGCATCTACACAGGCCTAATTCACATGTTTGGTGCAGATTTGTTCGAAATCGATCAAATAGTTTTCTCTCTAGCTAATAACAATAATACTTTTAGTTACTCTCCTACTTTAATGTATCCCCTCTCCTACTTTAATACAATTAATTATGAAGGGTCAGTGAATCTGTTTAACAATTTAAATATGTTCTTGAGAAAGTATGTGCCAGTTTCTGGTGCCGTGTATTTAGTAGTGTATCACAAACTACATCATGGTCAACTACCCATATGGTCATGATTTTATTATTTTCTTAAATCCAAAACAGCTACATAACTTTATTTTTTTGTACAAAAAAGCCATTTAAGAGCTCCTTGAAATTAGCAATATATATAAAATCTGATAACATAGGACATTGTTTAGTTGGAAACACTGTGCAACCTTAACCCGTTCGAAATGGCGGAAAGACATACAGAATTCACTAAATATTCCCCCTTGCTTTAGTATTCATATTGGACTTCTTTCCAAGTAAGTTTCTTTTCAGTAGATGCTATTTTCTTAAGAGGTATTTCCTACTGTAGGGTGTGTTTTGACTGGGAGGGTGGATAATTCTCGCATTACAAGTCCCTCAGTTTTCCCGTGGCGTTATTTTACTGCGAAAGCAGTTCTTGATGAATTCGTGAATAGCTTGTTTCGAATGTAATTTTATAATAAAAAAACATTGATTCAATTTTTTTTCCTTACTCCGTAATTTAAAATGTGTTATAGAGGCGGAATATTTCTTTCGTGGAAGTCCATCTAGAGTATATAATTATGGAGAAGTGAGTTTTATATTTTGTTGTTAACGACGATTTTACTAAATACTAAGAAATTTTGGCAAAGAAAATAGTTACATGAAAATTGTCAAGAACATGTACAGAGAATTTCTAAAAGTTGTTAAAAAACTATATGATATGATTCCTTGGGTCAAAATATGCACATGCCATATAAATATTGCTTGGACTTCTATCTAGTCGCCATTTCGTGTTTTAAACAAACAAATTGTATTCTTTTAATGGTAAATGATATGGAATTGAAATTTTGCATGCTACGTAATGTTATAAAGGCCCGATTTGAAAAAATTATCAACAGATTTCCGTCACGCGTTACAAAATTATTGTGGTTGTTTTAAATTTTAACACCAAATATTTCAAAAACCATTAACATTACAAAAAATTTATGAAAGGCAAAATGTTTTCCTTTTTAATGATAAAAATTACATCTAAATTTCTTTTCTGTATGTAACAATAACTGATTTTCGGACAAAAACTAAAAAATATAAGTGTTTGGTCCATGACTCCTAGAAGAAACATTACTCTTTATAATTGATTACAAATACTCTTCAACTGTTTTCAGATTCGGAACAATCACCTGGAGTCTACCTGAGAGACGATCCTCTCCTCGGGACCCAGCTACAGAACCACAGTGAGCTGAGGGTACCTTCGGCAGACAAAGCTGCATTTTACCTGGATGCGGCACTCAGCAGCCGTGGGGCTAAGGAAGAGTCACACCTTCTTTACACACTGCATGTCTACCAGTACAGTGTCGCGGGGAAAGGAGGTAATCATATTTAACTATTTATATTCGCCAAAAAGTAGTTGAAACACACCTGTTACAAATTCTTTATCAATAATCATAAATAATAGCCCTACAATGTAAGAAGCGTGGAAAACAGTTTGTAATAATAATAAGAATGCGAAATTCTCACAAACATACCTTTTGTGAGCATGTGGAAAGATTTCATGGCGTATGTGAGAAGTTGATTTCAAATTTCCAACAACGGAGGGTTTTAAGTAAATCTCAATTAATGTTCAAAAGTAATGCTTACCAATATTATACAAGCTTTTTGTATTTTATAAAACACTATCTGACCCGTACAGCGTTGCCCGTGGTGGTTGGTATTTTCAGTCTTTTTCACGTAATTGTATTCTTTTTAAGTGTTCAGTCAGTGAGTGGTATTTGGCTATTATATATATAGATTTTAAATAATAAAAGCAATATTGCCATAATAATAACAGATCTGAAATTATGATTTTAGTAACTTTGATCCCCCCAAACCCCTCCAAAAAAATTCGAAATTTTTCATACCCTTTCTTAGTGAGCACATATGGCTCTAGAGAAAGCTACATACCAAATTGCATTCCAATCCGTTCGGTAGTTTTAAAGAAATCGTGATTTAATAACTTTGATTCCCCCAAACCCCCCTATAATTTCAAATTTTGTTAAACCCTTTCTTAGTAAGTGCCTATGGCCCTAGAGGAAGCTACATACCAAATTTCATTCCAATCTGTTAGGTAATTTTGGAG
>JAGFPH010003123.1:49788-119698 GCA_018207615.1 Philaenus spumarius | reverse complement strand
CCTAAAATTTCGATTTTTTTTTTTTTAAAACCCTTTTTTAGTGAACACTTATGGCCCTAGAGGAAGCTACATACCAAATTTCATTCCAATCTGTTCGGTAATTTTAGAAAAATTGTGATTTAGAAATTTTTACCCCCCAAAGCTCCTAAAATTTCCAATTTTTTAAAACCCTTTTTTAGGGAATAGTTATGGCCCTAGAGGAAGCTACATACCAAATTGCATTCCAATCCGTTTGGTAGTTTTGAAGAAATCGTTTTTTAATAACTTTGATCCCCCAAACCCCCCTAAAATTTAGAATTTTTTCAAACCCTTTCTTAATAAGCACCTATGGCCCTAGAGGATGCTACATACCAAATTTCATTTCAATCCGTTCGGTAGTTTTTGAGAAATCGTGATGAGTGAGTCAGTGAGTGAGTGAGTGGTATTTCGCTTTTATATAAATAGACTAGTGAACCCGACAATGCTTCGCTATGGCTTGATCTTAGTACATAAATGTATACTTAGATTAAATTAACCAACACAATTTAGTGAGTGTATTGAACAATTAATTTTAAATTTACTTTTGGTTAAATTAAGATTCTTATGGTCAAGACAGGTGGTAGAGCGTGTATTAAACATATGGGAGTTTTGTTAATGTAATTTATTTTATATGGGTTATCCCACTTTAATTATTATTTAATTTTAAGGGTAGTTTCCCATTTCTTTACTTTGACTTAAGTAATCAAATTGCAGATAGTTTTGGATATCACTTAAGAATATTATTACACAAATTTATAGCTTGTAGGGATTTATTGCAATTTATTTTTATTGTATAGGGGTAGCTACCCCATTTTATTCTTGTTGATTGTAGTGACCATATTCTCTAAACAATCCTAGTACTGATGTGTGTAAATTGTAATTTTAAGAAATAAATTCAGTAGCTTTTGAGCATATAGAAAAGTAAGTGTATAAATTTAAATATACATTAATTCTTTAATATCAATATTTTATTCAAAATATTAAAATTTATAAACTACACATTATGGTGCTCTTTCGTAAAGAATAGTAAAATGTCTTAGCAATAACAATAATCATTGAAAACAATTATGCAGAGAAATAAATCAGCAATTAATTACAATAATGGAATTATTTATTGATATTCATATAAAATTTTGTATGAACAAATTTTATAAAAAGAAATAAATCCTTTTCTTGATTTATATCAATCTTATTTAATGAAACTATTAATGTAGCAAAGAGATTAAATTGGTACACATAACATATTATAAATCCAAATAATAATTAAGGGCTATTTATGGCTCCTTAGAATGTCTTTCATCTAATAAATGTCTATTTGTTTTCTTCTATTATCGGAACTGTTTGATGTAATTATTAATTATAAAAGAAAAATTGGTACATATTAAACATGATATAAAATGAAATTAATTGTCTATATGAGTCTCTTTCTCGGGGTTAAGGTAAGAGCGGCTTATCTCAAGGAAGTAGGGATTTCAAGCCTAAAATTAGCATAAAATAAATCAATGAAATAAAAGTTATTGTTTGGTTAATGAGTGAATGATTGGGGAAATAATTGTTCATTGTAACAATCACTTTGGGGACACATTGAAAAGTTTATATTAAAATATTCTGTTACTTTAACAGATAAAATTGATATTCACTAATGTTTGTAATTGTTTTTCTTTTTTTTAATATAAGATCTGCATACTAGGCTATTAGTTATGACAAAGTAATTCAAATCAATTAAATTAGGTCTCACCCAATTGGTTCTGAGGTTATGCCTTTATCTTAGGTTTGACTGAGATATTATTAATCACTTTATATAAAAATCATTTTCTCTTGATTGCTGAAACTTTCTGATATAGTTTGGATTGATAAATCAGTAATACTTTTTTTCTTTTTGGAAAAATCTACCTTAAAATTATTAAACACAGAGGCCCATTTATCCAGTCTGGGGTCTTATTCAACAATCCATATTTTTTTTCTTTGTAGTACTGAAGCTATGCAAAGAGATATCCTATTGAATCCACTGCTTCTTGTTCTTCTTATATGGGGAGATGAAATGGTATATTATGACCCTATTACACAAAACTAAACTTTTAATAGTTACATTTACATTTACTGAATTTACTATTATTAAAATTATTGTTTAAAACATACTATGGGATTTAAATAACTTCTCTTGCATTATTTAATCCTTACAAATTAACATACATAGCATGACTTCTAATATTATTTAAGATTCCAATCATATGTTGGCCTAAGCCATCAGAATCATGTTCCAATTTCAATGTCTATTTTTATGGTACTAAAACGTTCTCTTCAGACTTTTATTTTTTTATTTATTTATTTCTTTTAGACTATTTCTATAATGTTTTAATATCCTCGGTCATATTTTAAGTGAGATAAAATGTGTATACATTTTTATGTAATATATCCATAGGCCATATTTATTCAATTCGTACTTGACTGGTATTTTCATAGTTAATGAAATTCTATTGCTGTTTCTGTTCACGGCCTATAAAAGGTGTTGTGACATTCTCGTTTTATTTCGATTGAATTCTATTTATCTCTTGTCTTTGCTTCAGACCTATTTATTGTTAGGCCTATAGATAACTCAGGTTTTTACGGTTGTTTTTAATATGGATGATATAACGACTTATAATTGGTGAATTTACGTTTTTGTGTGACTGGAAATAGTGAAAATCTTGGCCATTTCATAGTTTAATATACGTTGTAGAAATCTACCGCTAGGTGTCGCGCCAGTGTTTCTTTTGATTTAAATGGAATTCCTAAATTAATTTTATTTTGTACAGATTTATTTCTCAACATCATTTTGAATTGTTATAAAATGATTATTGAATTTTAAGGGTAATTATCCCATTTCATCCCTTCGACTTAAGTAATCGAATTGTAAATGGTTTTTTATATCACTTAAGGATATTATTAAACAATTTTAGCTTTTTTTAAGGTAGTTGGTTCAATTTATATTTTTTTATAGGGGTGGCAACCCCATTTTAACCCCTTAGACTGTAGTAATTGTAATGTTTAAACATGGCTAAAATGTGAAAGTTTTAATGAAATCGGTCTAATAGTTTTTGAGTTTTGAGTCTATAGAGGACAAAGAAACTAAGAAACAAACATTCGTGTTTATAGATAGAGATTATCCGAAAGCCGGCCATCCCAAACATTAGTTAACTGAAAGATTCCAAATTCACGTCACACCAACATTACACAAGCGCACGCGTCGGTACGGTCCGTTTCACCTAACCTTATTTGTGTCACTGACATCATTGTTACATCAGTGTTACCTTAACTGTCCGTGCTGTTGTTTGTTGTGCTGTGCAACTTCTAGCAATGTCGGTGAAACGTAAACGTGTTGTGCTTAGTCTTTCGGACAAACTTAAAATTCTACAACGATTAAAAAAATGTGAATGTTGATCAAGCTTAGCTCAGGAGTTTGGTGTTGGGAATTCAACGATAGCTGACATTAAAAAGAACCTATCAATCTATCAAAGGTTTGCTTGTATGCTGGTCAGTAAAAACGGGAAGCCGATGATGAAAAAGCCTTCCAATGTTTCGAGACATTCCAAACATTAAATGGTTGAAACAGCAAAACCAATGCGACACTGTGCAGCTGCTGTCTTTGAAATGCCTACAAGACGGGTCTCAAAACTTAAGCAAACAAACATGTTCGACTTTTTCTTTCAGTAAACCAAGAAAGGTTTATGTACTGTATGTGCAATTACTACTTCATATGTACAGTATGTATTATACATAAACTTAAATCAAAGTATTATTTCTAGTCCAATAACGTGTTTTATTTGCGTCCCACCCATCCCACTACCCTCATCACAGAACTAGACTTTTTTTCTGAAATGTTCGAATATCCAAAAAAATCGATTATCCGAACACCCCCCTGCATCAATTGTTTTGGATAATCGGCGCTCTACTGTAATTGTATATCTTATCCACATTGGCTTCAATTTTGCCCAACGTAACTACGAACACATCGAGTACTGTTACATTTAAAAGAGTTTTCTAACAATGATCCTACAAGTGTTTTTCTAAGGTGATATTTTTACTATTTTTATTAACCATCTACATAATCCTATACTTTGGTGCGTGTGCAAATTTCATGTATCTTATTGGTTGTTTACAGTGGCCGGAGGAAGGAGCCGTCTACACTTAATAGACCTTGCCAGCTGTGATCGTGGCAAGGCAGGGAGTGGTCTATCTCTCTCTGGACTGGGGAACGTGTTGCTGGCTATATTCAACGGACAGAAACATCTACCCCACAGGTAAACACCACAACCCACACTGAAAAACTTAAATAGTGTTTCAATTTTCAATAAAAGAATGTATTCTAAGAGTAGTAACAATATTATTTGACATTTGGAAATTAGAGTTACAGTAAAACTCCAACTATCCGAACTCCAACCATCCGAATCGCTTTCAGAATTTCAGAAAAAAAAAGTAAGACGGGAACGTACTGCAATTTGCAAAATAACGATTCTGTCTACGCGCGATATTGCATATAGGCTTGAAATTGGCGTGCGAAGCACGCAACGCTCTGTGTATTGTAAATCCTCCCAATATGGGGGTTGGATTGCGAAGCAAGCAATGCACTGTGCGTCGGCCGCTTTTAATAGTGTTCAGTGTCAAGCTCATGTGTGCATCCTTAGCGGTGAACATGTTAACGCGATTATAGTACTCAAACATTTAAGTTATAAAACGTGTATATGCGACCATAGTATGTGTGGATACGAGTCGCGTAAACGTAAAGCCAATCCCGGAAAGGTTCAAATAGACCCTTTTTTGGGGAAAATCCGAATTTTTTATTATCCGAATGGGGTCCAGTCCCAATTGATTCGGATAGCTGGAGTTCTATTGTATTAGTTAAGGCTTTTCATATTTTATTATATACTACCTGACGTAGAGACTTTAAAAGTGCTCAAAATAACCAACCCTCCCTAAGCTTCGGAGGAAAATATATGTTTTTGCTGCCGTCTTTATGAAATAATAAATATCAAAATTTAATTCACCAAAAATGTTTTTTTCGAAGATCTTGTAGTCTCATCATCTTTTTTCAAGACAAACAATTATACCAGCTGTGAGTATTTGAGCCATTCGGCTATTATTTGCTTACATTCTTCCAATCCTGTTTTTGTTACAGGGAACACAAACTTACTCAGCTCCTGAAGGAATGCCTATCTTCCCTGACTTGCCACGCAGCAATGATCGCACATGTCTCTCCTTTCGCACAAAACTACTCCGATACCCTAGCAACTGTACAGTTGGCATCGCGTATACACCGAATGAGAAGAAGACGAATAAAGGTAATGTATAATGTGATTAAAATGGGAAAGCTCAATGGTAACAGTTCAGTTCACAGTGCTTCAGATTATTGTAGGTTCAAACCCTTGGTTACTTTTTCTTAACGTAAACAAATTCCCAACACTTAGTACTCCAATGGATACAAAATGAAGACCTTAATTTTATTGGCTGAGCTTTTTATTAGCCACATGAGACTTATCAAAACAGGAACAAGTTATATAAAAAAAACAATACAAAATAGATGGATCTATGGTAGCGTAATAAGTCTATACACTATGCAAAACATAATCACTCAAATAAATCATGCATAAAATAAAATAACAACCTGCCAATAAACATGAGTTTGAACCTTAACTCATACGTAACCCTTGGTCTCTAGCTTGCACCTTTTCAGTTTATTACAATTTGTAACTAAATTATAAATCAACAGAAACTTTTTTTAAAAGTCTATTTACAGTTATTTGTTATCTGCAATGTACTTTTTTTAATTAATTATATTTCATATTTTAAATAAAATATTTAGTTACTGTACTGAATTTTATTGTATGTATAAACAATTTTCTGTTCAAGTTTGTTGGTGGAAGTTCAGGACCAGTCGCAGGAGAAGATTTGGGGCGAATCACTGGAAGCAGTGAAGTCGACCCTTCCAGTAGCGAACAATCAGCTGACACTGTTATTTACGTCGGTCCTTCGGATGAAACCGACGGTGAACATCCGCCCGTATACCTTCCCAGTCTGAATTCTGGGGACAATCGTTGCGCTATGGGTAAGGCCTTGCGCGGTTCAGGATTAGAAGTACGACCTACGGCAAACTGTAAACCTTCGGTATCGAAATCAGTGCCCGCATCTCCGTTGCGGCACTCGCAAGACAGTCAAAAGTTAAACGGTTTACAAGAAGACAGATCATCGCCACACAGAAGTGGAAAATCTGGCATACTCGGAAAATCCTCCGGAATTAATAGTTCGAAATCATCTCCTGTGAGAACGTTAGGTAAATCAAAAGATCAAAGTAAGATTCCGAACGGTTCTAATTCTGTCGAAGAACAATGGATCGACGGTCCGAGAATAGCGAAATCAAAAGTGGTTGAAGGTAGGAACGTTCATTTATTAAATAAAGACGGACAACACCTGTTAGCGAAAAAGGAAACCTGGGTCGACGGACCGATGAAAGTTAATAACAACTTAGGATATGGTTTTATGGATTACCATAAGAAAAGTATGATTAGGAAATGGGTGGAAAATCAGTCTGTACAGATGCAACATAAACATAAAGTGAACGGGACGAGGGATAAGCCACTCTACAGGGAGTTGACTGTGTTTAAAACTTGCGAGGACGAACCTAGAGACGGAGGAGGGGAAGGTGGTTGCGGAGTGAGAGGGAAGGCGAGCGGTCAAGAGGAAGATTCGGATGATGACGAAGTCCCGCAAACTGTTGCTGCTTTGTCGCAGTCTTCGGTTATTTCCAGGAACGGAGAAATTAGCAGAGGTAAATTATATCAACTGTATAAACTAAATCAAGCATCTTTAGTGATAACAGATTCATCTGTCTTTGGTTGTTTCACAGTTTCTTTATTTTACCAACTTTTTGGTGTAATTTTACATGTGGATGGTCTAAAATTCAATACTAAAGATAAATTGAAAAAGTATTTATTTTAAACTGACCTACCCGTATAAAATGAAAGAAAAAATAGAAACTTTACTTTGAAGTTAGAGTACAGTGTATCACTTATATAAGCACAGTATATTAGCAACATAATTATATGAACTGGATTTTAATTTACTGTCTGAAACAACTATGGAGTGCAACAAGGAGGTTTTTTAAGAAATAACATTTTTTATATAAATAAAAGTATTATTATTATTTGTCTAAGCAGTTCTACCAAATTAAAATAGAGAATCCTTCCTGTCTTTCTCACAAAACATAACTTGTGCAAATTAAACTGAACGTATATAATCAAAAATACAAATGTAAACTTCCATTACCATTTCAAAAATACTCTTTCCTGACAAAATAACCCACACAGCACACGATATCCAATGGTCATCCATAGGATGTCTTTCTCATCCTACAATATCCATATCCATGTTGGATATGTAATAGATATCTATTAAATAGCCATGGTGGATAACCATCTTGGATATCTACAGATATCCAAAGTGGATATCTACTGGATATCCAGTTTGGATATACAATTTCTATGATGTCCATTAGACATCCATTAGATAGCTATGAAAAAGCCGTTGTATAAAGTATATACAAGCCTAAAAATTCTAAAAATAATAACAGGAAAATAAAGTTTAAGAAGAAAAAACCGACTCAAGGTCATAACATAACGGTGTATTGTTCTGGTACCGTTATTTTCAAGTTGTAAAAGTCTTGTTAATCTTTTATGTTGCATGCGGGCTTGGTTTTTGTTTGTTGTAAATACAAGTCTTTGCGCATGCGCACATCGGCGAAAGTTTGTCCTGCTTCCCCCCCACCCCCGCCATTCCCGCCTTTGGACTTTGGACAATACTGACTGACAAAAGACAAAGTGTGACAAATACTGTTTGTTTTTTTCCCGTGATTGGAAGTTTTTGCGTTTTTAGTCGAAGTTAGTGTTTTACAAGCTAGGAAGAAAAGAGAGAAGTGAAAATTGTTGTCTAAACTACACAGCAAGTAAGTATTTTCTGAATAGTTCATTTTATTTATGTAATCGCTTCTACCTAATTATGCATAATAACATTGCTTCAATTACTAGGAATCTTAATTTAAACTATTACAGAGACTAAAGTAATGTTACAAATAATTCACGATTTCTTGTAAAACAAAATTATAATAACTACTAAAACGTAAATCATGAATGATTACCCTGTAATATAAAGTGTAACGTTTTTTGAGGTTATGTTTTGTTTACATTTTGAATTTGTCTAGGCTTCATTATACAACACGTTAACTAGTTTAGCAACTAGGCCCAATATGTCATATTAATCAGTTTTACAAGTTACAATAGAATGAGAGTTTATAAATTTAGAAATCCAATAAGAGTAAAAGGCCTAACTTTACTATTCGACTCTAACCTAATATTTTTGCAGACAACAACGTTGTTTTACATTCTACTGTTAAATTTCGAATAATGGTAAACATACTGTGACTAAATAGGTTAGGTTAGAACCTTTAGGTATTTTTTTAATATTATTTTTGCATTTCTGTTAGCTCTAGGTTAGCCTAGAGTCGAATAGTAAAGTTGTGCCCGTAAATGAAATTTAAGTTAATGTGATCAATTTAATATGTAGCCTATTACAATTAATAGGAGTACTGTAGGCCTACTTAAATATTTTGTTATAGGCCCATTTAACAAACATTTACAAAATCATTCTAATAAAATTACTTGTAAAATGGTATTTTAATGTCTTATAATTAATTTTGAAAGACCACCTAACTTGATGATTGGTTATTTGTTGTCTTCATGTCTTATTTTGTAATTTGACTACTCGTAATAAAACTAGGCCCGCGATAGAATAAATCTTGAACAAATTCTCAGAAATAAGTTAATATGTTTATTAACTGCAACACTAACCAACAACAATTTTTTAACAACAGGGGGAGGGATAATATTTGAAATACGTATAATGCCAGTCAATTCACTTAACTTTTACAAAATGATATTTTAAAACTAGAAATTATTATATAGGCCCTAAATTATATCTGCTAGGATAAAAATACGACCAGTTTGAGTACAATTTTCCGCTAATTCCAGCTTAACCCCTTTATTTGAGTTCGCCGACGCGTTTTGACTTCCTCCATTCTCGAGACCTACTGCAGTACTACTAGAGTCCGAAGGACTCTTTTTTTTAACTGCCACTAGACTTAAATATTTTGTATTGTTGATAATAACTGCCTTGATTGTTCAATACTGTATAATATGAGTATAATTTCTATACTATTATTTTATAAGTAGGCCTATCAAATAACTAAGTTAACCTCTTATTTCTTGTTTGGAAGTCATTTTATAGATTAATACATGTTACAGTCATTAAATTACAGTGTAGGGCTAAGTTAAATTCGCTCCTAAATATTATGATTAAAAACCCGAATTTAATTAGTTTTAATGTAGCCTAGGCCTATTTAGTGATCTAGTTTCTAGGTTATTTAATCATTTGGTCTAAAACTATTTTTGTTGTTTAGGAGCAGTACATAATAATCAATCTATGCAGACAACTGATAAAGATATTATTGGCTGTATCAAAAACTGGCTGAGGCATGCAAAAGCAAGAGCATTGAATTGTAAAAGGTATAGTAATAATTGTTATACAGTACCGTAATTAATTGTATTTTTACCATCAATTTTTTTCTAAAAACCTTTTGCTTTTAGAGAAATTTAAAAATCTATATCAATGGTGGCTCATGGAGATTGTGATTAGTTGTGTCAGAACAAAACGTGTAATTATTGGTGATAAGTAGCCTATTATAATATTTATATTGTTTAAAGTTTTACTTTTATACTTTATTTGCTTGACTATTATTATTAAAATAACGACCTAATACACTTTAATGTAGGCCTACATAAATTTTGTTTGTAGCAGCAATTCTTTTTAACTTAAATTAAAATCTAAGATGTTCCTAAATATGTTACATCTTGAAGAATCACCTCTGTTCTAAATTGCAATTTCTAATTAGTTAACATTTTATACTTGAACCTTAGGCCTAACTAATATCATTGGTACGTACTTACTAAGGTAATCAAAAAACTCATTATGTTTTTTCGACTAATAAAAATGCTGAACTTTTACCAGTAGAATCACCACGTGGTGTTATAACCCGTTCCCGTGCGAAACACCTGAACTATATGAAACAATAGGGAACCACCCCTTCCTGTTGGCCACGCCAAACTCTCAGGCCAGTTGTCAGTTTATCCTAAACCTGTAAACTAGACGCTTGCCATCAATTGTGTGTGCTTAGTGTTTGAATTGTGTTGTGTATGTGTTTGGTGTGTTTGACTTCTCAGTCTTAGCTCTGAGATCCATCATGTAGATATTTAAGGTTAGTAATAATTTGTAGTTTTACTTTGTTTACCCTTACATAGGCCTAGTTGCCTAGTTTTTATGTACCGTTAGTTTTAGTCACTTGAGAACGGGAATTGATTTGTATTCCCGAAACGTCGTGTTTGATTATTTAACACACAAATGATGGCAAATGTCCGAACAAGTAATTATAATAAAATTCAACATCCATCATTAACAAACAATAACTTCAAACAGAGAATTATGTATGTCTTACAAAATGACTTAAATGGATTTAAACTTAGGTTTTATATATTTTTAAATTAAATATTCTATAGGCGCGCTTGAAAAAAAAAGATGGGGAAAAGTACAACTTAGCGTCAGCACGAAATACTTGTAAAATCGGTTAGAAACGCTAATGAATTAAGTGATGGGATAGTTGCCCGAAATAGAATACAAATTATGGTGATAAATAATTTAAAGTAGGCAATTTATAAATTAAATTATTAAGTACCGGTATATGATTTTGTGTATTATGTTTTATATGAATATATAACATTTCTGAATACTTTCATTCTCAATTACTATCAAAAGTTGATTACGGTACTTTTTATGTTATCATTAATTTATTAAACCAATATAGCCAACAATTTATATTCATGACAGTTTTCACTTCTGTTGGCAGTCCCAATACTGCTTTTATGGTTTTTTTATGTTTTAGTACAGTATGTTACTGACGTTCCACTGAATGCACCATTATGAGTCATACACAAACAAATTTATTCATTCTAGCCCACGGATCAGTTTTATAATTATTATAAGTGATTTATACTCACGTCAAATGATCCTCAATTATTGAGGAATAATCGACAATCGTTTGACGTGAGTATAAATAAATTATAATATAATACAAACATAAATACTGGGCATGCACAAAATTTACATGCATAGTTTGAACACTTAAGATAGGTAATGTTAATTTTAATGTTTAAATTTTATATTTCTGGTGACTATCCAAACTGTTAACGTTTGTCTAATTATATCTAGCCTACTTTATTTATTTATAAATTACAAAACAAAATTAACTTTATTATTAAATATACTAGGGGAGACCCCTGCGTGCTCCGCACGCCAACCTCTCCAATGGAATCTTCTAAAAACATATGTTATGCTTTATTTATAATAAAGGTGTAGGATTAACAGTAACCTCAAAACTAAGATGGTAAATCATGTTAAAGGTTAAAATCAAATTATTTTCTAAATTTTATAACAACATTTATAATAAAGGTTAAAAGAACCAGTAAGGCTCAAGTGTAGGCTTACACTTAGTAAAAAACCTAACCAAAAAGTTACTCACTATCAATTAGGCCTACCGTATATTATCAATAAATACTTCTACTATATGTCTTATTTATTTTTAATTAGGATGTAACATAGTTTTTTCTTATTTTTAAATTCCTTAACCCAAGTTTTCATTGGTTTATATGTGTTGAAACATGTGTTGGTTCAAAATAGGCCTAACTTAAAATATTATTTTGTACTAAAAGCTGGACATCCGAATCAACTGTATTATCTGTTAGGCCTTATTTAAAAATCATTATTTACTTGTACAAAAACAGCTGGATTAGTTTGTTTCTTATTATAAACAGCTGTTTTGTATAGAAATATTTTTATAACCTACTGAATACTATAAAGATATAATTATTTACATCCACGAAAGCAGCTGTATTAGTTTGTTTCTTATTATAAACAGCTGTTTTGTATAGAAATGGTTTTAAATTCGTTCCATGTTAATCTTGTGGGGAAAACCTGACCTTTAAGATTTGCTCACGCCATTAAGGATAAGAATTTTTGACATCTAAAACCTTATTGCAAAACTTTGAAATGAGACGAATTTTTGACAACTCAAACATTAAATTTGGTCCATAAATAAGGAAGGAGTTGTGTTCACAAAAAACTGCTTCACGTATTATATATAAGGATTCTGTAAAAAGCATTTATAAACATTTTACAACACATGGCCGGCGGAATAACTATTTTATGCCTACTATTTTTAATATTTTTATCACCTTTAAGTAGGACCAACCTGAGTCTAAAAAAGTTAAATCCTCTTAGAAAATCTAATTTAAAAAACATTTTTTTTCAGGCGTAAGTGTTCAAGAAAATGGAGATTGGCAGAAGAAAATTGATGGAGACCAGGATTAAATACAAATATTAAATGTACTTATTTCAATAATTTTTATTTTAAAATAAAGTTTAAAAAAATAAAACTTTTAGTGTATTGATTTCATATTACCAAGGTTAGCGTGTTGACTAGCTACCACCTACCAATGGAATCTCATCCAACATATTATATAGGTAAAAGCCTATTGGTGTTATTTGTGTTCTGTGCACTAAAGTACTCCCCTGTTTTCATTATTTCAACAGATATGAAATAAAAATAAAAGAAACACCTAAGGTTTAAAATTAAAAATAATTATTAGTTTAAGAAAAAACCACACACACAATGTTTTGAAAGTTCTACAAATTTATTTCAGTCTTGCCAACCATGATTTCACTAGCAGCTTAACATAATATACTGACTGGTTTTTCCTTTAAAATTGAGTTGATTGTACCTTTAGTCAATAGTAATAATTGTAACTATTAGTTTGATATGTATACGAAAATAACACATATTGCACTTATTAATTGCTATTATGTTGCAAAAGCAGGAACAATTTTTATTGCAATCACAAGACCATTTTGTTGGCATAAATAACATTAATTTGTATCATTAAGTTAAAATTTAATACATATATTAGATATTTATTTTTTCCATACTTATTTGTGGTAGCCTAACTGGATTGTTTATAAATATATATATTTACCTTTACGATCTGTCTAACAATCCTGATTTTTCGTCGTCTTTAAATGACGGCCGTTTCGACTATTTTTTCAGTCATTTTCAAATTTCAGCTGTTCGCACACTGGGAACTTTGTCACAAATAAAAACATTTATACACACATGACACTTAATGTACATTACAGACATATATAGATTAAAAACACATTTGAACCGCGGCATAAGTTATTCGGCACATGTTACCGTGTTCAGTTAACACGGAGTTCTAAATCAGGATTGTTAGACAGATCGTAAAGGTAAATATATATATTTATTTTTTTTTTTAATCAGTGAATATCACAGGAGTGATGTGCATTAAATAAGATATATAGATATGATGTATCAAATATATTGAAATAGGTATAAATTATCTGTTTCACTATCTATCCAATCCTTGATTATTTGTTGTGACTAATAATTTGTTTGACAGTGTAACAGAGGTAATTTATGTAACAGAGGTAATTTATACCTATTTCAATATTTGTTATCATTTCCAGTACGGAAGCTTACATAATGAAGAAAAAAAATATAGAAATTATATATAATTTATTTTCATGTCAATATGAAATGTCTTGTAATATGTGTATGTTATACACAATTAACTGAGGTACCTACATTTAATAGCTGATTGATATCCAGAGATATCTATTTCATTTTCTGCTGGAATCAAAGATATTTATTGGATGTCGATTAGATAGCTGATGGATATCTATTTCATGTCAATAAATTGTCAAATATATCCATTGGATGTGCAATAGATAGCTGATGGATATCTATTTCATGCCAGTAAATTGTCAAATATATCCATTGGATGAGCAATAGATATCTGATGGATATCTATTTCATGCCAGTAAATTGTCAAATATATCCATTGGATGTTCAATAGATAGCTGATGGATATCTATTTAATTTTTTATATAAATGGAATGTCACAGATATCCATTGGATGTCCCTTAGATAGCTAATGGACATCTATATTATGTCTCAGATCAATAGAATGTTACAGATATCCATTAGATAACTCATGGATATCTTTTTTGCTTTTTACGTCAATAGGATGTCCAATAGCTAAGCTACGGATGTCCATAGATATCTACTCTGGATATCTGTAGATATCCACTATGGATATCCACAGCCATGGATATTAGAGGACATTACTCCATCCAATGGATATACATTGGATGTATACGGATATCCACCGGATATCGTAGATATCCAACACGGATATCCATATGGATATACATTAGATATGCTTGCGCTGTGTGGGAAGTGTCATTTATAGTAATGTACTGAGTTTAAGTGATATAATATTGATATGAATTATAATTAAAAGAGATTGAATGAAATTTAAATAAAATTAATACAATTATATATAGAATTACATTGAACAATTTATTTATAACAATTAAATTCTGTAAAACCAGAAATAAATTTTACTTATCTCTTTTTTCAACTCCTTTGTAATGTTCTTTCTTTAAATAATAATGTTAAAATTATAGTTACAGTCAACTCCCGATAAAACGGGATCGGTTTATAAGGGTTGCGGCTCAACCGGGCCGAGAGACGAGAGAGGTGGTGGGGGGAGAAGTGAAAAAATGCGGGTGACAGGAGGGCGGGCAGCCTTGTAGCAAACGAATAACGACTAACACGAAACTGATGCTACTGCAATTACGAATAGCATCTATTCACGTTTTTTAGAAAATAGAGTAGCAGTTATAATTCAGTCAAGGCGATGCATTATTACGTGACAAGCTCGTGTTACGAAAAATAAAATCCACAATTTTGAAAAAGGAAGCAAACGCGAAAAAGCAAAAAACTCTGACGGACTATTTTAATCGTTGTTGAACATTCTGGACTATTTTAATCTTGTTTGAACATTGTAAATAATATATTGCTGTACTGCTATTTCAATCTAAATAATGCTGTTTGTAGTTTTTTATACGTTTTAGGAGTGATTAAAGGTACAGTATAACCATTATGTTTATAATTCTTGCATAATAACTTGTATTTGGGCCCTATACTATAACAAATTGCTTTAACCGGGATTTCACATTATCCGTGATGGTCTTGCCGGTAATTATCCCGGATAATCGGGAGTTGACTGTAGATTAAAAGAATAAAGTCACAGTATATTCTTATTGATAAATTGATTCAGCGTAGGCCTATATTTTATGCTAATCACAAAATATTTCTTATCCGTGCACAGCTAAATTATTTTTATTTTCTGTTTGTTTTAAAAGAGAATTTATTTTCAAATATTAAATCTTACAATTTAAAACATTGTAATGGCTTTGCCTCCCTCAAGCCATATTAAAACCATACAAGTTATTCTCCCTCCTATGGGAACAAAGTGAGCACCACGTTAAGAATTAAACCAATCAAAAGTTGAAACTAAAATGGAAATTAACCTCTATTTGACATAAATATTTTTAAGTTAAATCTAGCACACACTTTTAAAGTTATGCTGAAGCAAATTTAATAAATTAATGAAACAAACTGTTTTTTTGTTTTTTATTCAGTTTATTAGTCAAATTTTAGTTTTAGTTTCGACTTTAATTTTATTGTAACAAACAATTAATGTTTGCCAACAGTCGTTCCGATTGAAAGACTGCAAGGAGGAGTTGGGGAAGAAGACGACGAAGAAGATGAGGAAATGGAAGTAGAAATTATAGAAGTAGAAGAACCCGAGGAACCAGTTCCGATGCAGGACTCGTGTCTTCAGGTAAAGGAATCGTATTTATTCTAGTTTTAAAAAATCTATCAAAACACACAGGGACTAAACAGAGATTGTTTGTGTAAAACTTCTTATAATGTGACAAGATCGGAGTAACGACAATTTGATGTCACATTTTACAATCATAGATTCTGAATCAGAGGCCATACTCACATGGCGTTGCCGGGGATAATGTCACCTAGTGCGGACATACTTTTGACACCCATCCCCTCTGGCAACATCCGCACAACCGTATTTTCTCAGCTAAACTGAAAGTTTTTTTAAATTTTACACGGCATCAACAACATTGATAGGCTCATCACAGGCTTAAAATTAAACACACACTTTGAACATTGTTTTTATTTTCACAATACTTTGAATTGTTATAAACAAATAGTTTTGGAAGTCATTCTATGCTGTATTTATTGGGATAGTATAAAAATAAATATTAATACTTTTTAATAATAATAATGTTATTAAATTTAAAATATTAAATGTATTTATTAAAATATTGATATTAAGAATATCCAATATTGCATATGTGCTTTGTTTTCCTCAAATCGGTTAACTTTTTTTAAACTTCGGAAAGTCAGTATTTTTTACAATACAGTAGTTAAAATAAATACAGGAAATTACTATAGTATTTTACCAGGTTGTTAGCCCGTCTTGTGACTTCTTGAGTTGTCCTACTTACGACGCGTTTCGAGACCGTAATCTCATTATCAAGTATAAAATATATTAATCACTATTCAGGTCGTCATATACACACAAAAACACAAACACATCAATAACACATAATTTACAGTACGACACGGATTGAGCCGGTTGGTGTACACCATCTTATCGTCTATGATACACTGACTATAAGCTACACTGATAGCATAGTACACCAGGTAAAATACTATAGTAATTTCCTGTATTTATTTCATTTTATGAAGTGACTCGGATACCAAAATCATGAAAATACAGTAGTTGTTTTAACCCTGTATTCCGGTTTTTATAGAATATTTTTTAAAGAAACTTAACTTAAAAAGTTGCTCAACTAAAAGCTACATTTTAAAATAAACTGAATTAATATCAAACCTAGGCTAAACGTATAATCATTGGTTCTGCAGTCAGTGTTATGTTTAAAAACATTGTATGAGTATCCCAGTCACTAATATGATAATATTTTTACCTTATTGTTTCCGTCTTGTGACTTCGTCTGCGTTTTTTATAATGACGCGTTTCGAAACCTATGTTTCATCATCAGATTATTTAATAAATAAATTAAAAGTTCACATTACAAAAACACAACTATATTATATGAACGCGCTGGAGGAATTTGAAATTTATAAAGCTAATAAATACAATAGCAATGACCAATGACCAATTGCATTTTAAATCAAACTTATTATATGACTCAGCCATAAAGATCTCCGAGTCTTTGTGACGGAATACCTCGTCTTATCAGTTGTCGCTCGACCGCCCAACGTAGTAGACGTCTACCGGACAATTTATATGTGTTATGTGTCGTGAGTTGTATGTTGTTGTGTTTTTGTAATGTGAACTTTTAATTTATTTATTAAATAATCTGATGATGAAACATAGGTTTCGAAACGTGTCACTATAAAAAACGCAGACGAAGTCACAAGACGGAAACAATAAGTTAAAAATATTATTATGTTTAAAATTTAATCAGGCAAACTACATTCTTAGTTTTACTTCAAATCCTTTTACGAACTTTGTGCTCGGTATGATATTATTAAAATTAATATTTTTAGCTACAGAATTTTTAATGAAAAGATAACTAAACTACAAAGCCTTGCCTGACTCTCGGTAGATGTTAGGTAACTTTTTAAAAGTTAAAGTTTTGAAAAACTTCTCTCACAAGAAGCTACACAGCGCATCCCCCTGTCTTCCTCCCACTAATTAACTTTAATGTCATCACATATAACATGTGACACTAACGTCCATGTCACAGAGAAAATAATAAAATAAGAAATAAGTCAGCTGTTTCCTATAGTGACTAAAGACACAGAGGTTTGGTCTAAATAAATAAATGACGCAATACATAAATAATATTGACCATTTATAATTTTTATATATACATTTCTTAATGACGCAAAATAATTACAGTAGAATCATTTTTTCTTTAATAAACAAATAATAAAACATAAAAGCAGACTGTAAAAGTAGGTAATATAAAAGCAGACTTAAAAAACATATCAATATATGAGCGTGTGTAAAAGGTGAAAATTGTACAGAAACTTTGTTTCAATGAGTGGTGCGTTGTAAATGAACGATACAGAGCGGTATTTGGAATTATGGACAGTTCGATAAGTAAATACAAGTAATAATAAGACACAACATCGGTCTATACGTTGAGATATGGAAGGCCTAGCACAGAGTTGCGGACGTGACTTTTGGCACGTACAGTTCTGAGAGAAGTACGGTTAACAACGCAAGAGAAGAGAGGAGAGGAAAGGAGAGGAAGAGAAGTCAAGATGGCGTAGACAGCTTTGTACAAGCTACTTGCGGGTGGTGAAGAATTTGCTAAAAAAATGTAACAATTCTGAAAGGATCACGACGAAAGTTATGTGAATGTTAAGTAGAGACGTCTAGGAGTTTGCAAAAGTGAAAGAAGTGAAATCTTCCATATATTTCTTTTAAAAAATGGACTTTTCAAAAAGTTGCCATGTGCTCTGAGTAACGCGTTGGTAAAAAAGTAAGTGAAGTGACTTTGACGATTAGAATCAGTGAAAATCCTAGGTAAAAAGACAGTGCAACGAGTGAAATTGTAAGTAATAATGGCCATGGGACATATTTTAGTCTGCAGGTATTGAAACTTTTCATTTTATTAAAAGGGCTAGCTTCATTTGGCTTCTATTGCGTCATTACTTAAGGTATGGTTCAGGAAACTTTGTACAACTGTAAATAATTTCTTGACTTGTTTGTATATATGTATCACTATGTTTATGTTTCTTAATTGCTGTAAATATCCATTTTTGATCATGTTTGAGTAAAGAATTGTTGTCTTGCTGCAATGCCTTGAATTTCTTTATATAGCCACGAATGTCCGTTTAGCCATTACTTTGATAGCCAGGTATTCACCCCTAAGAAAATAAAATTAATTAACAAATATTTCTCAGTGATTAGTAATTACAAGTAAATATATGCAGACTGAGCATAAGTGAGGTTATATGTGGATTGTCGTAAATATTATGATCATTATTTTATAGTAGTATTGTGGGAATTTAAGTAAGGTGAATTTAAGTAAAGGTGATTTTTAAGGTTTTAAGAGTAAGGTGAGTTGAAGTAAGGTGAAAAATATAATATTGTTCTACGTTGAAGTTGGGAGAAAGATGTTATGGAGAGTTAAGGTGGGCGATGATTTATTATTGAGGTAAGGCAATAGGCCTAGGAGGTACATAAGTGATTTTAAGTATTACATGAGCGACGATTTTTCTTTTTAAGGTGAATAACTGAATGAGGTGATGAAAAGATGTTGATAGTTATCAGATAATCCACATATAGCGTTTTTATTTTTGATTTAAGACATATTTTTTTTTAATTTCTGAACTTTTTACCGAACCCCATTTTTTTTTTTAACACAGTACAACTTATTTTTATTTTCATTTTTTGTAACCTTCCGTTACAAACAGTCATAAACCTACTCTGAACTGTATCATGGTGACCGTTCGACTCAACTCCTACTATTGTATGATTAATTTTATAAAATGGCCAATAAACTATCTACAAAACTGTATTGTTATTATTAAGATGCCAGTATCCAAATTTTAAATTTTACACACCAGCACCCCTCAGGCATGTCCGCCCATATGATATTGTCAGCTCCTAGCATAGGAAATACGAAATTTGCCTAGCAGTGAATGTGTTAAGGAGTACCTCCTTCAGCAAAAGGAGTCCAGGGAAATTTTTGACCTCCACCAGAAAATTTTAAAATTTGGGAATCTGAAATATTAACCCACACAGCATTGAGTCTGTACCTTTACACCGTCAGTGAATTCACAAAGACCTATAAAACTTCTAGAGGCCGCACCAAGTAGTGATCCAGCAGCTCATGCTTGAACTCTTGTAAAAAATAAAATAAGTACAGTAAAACCTCTCTAATCCGAACCTCTCATATCCGAAACCTCCGATATCCGGCGTAGTAAAAAATAAAAAATATATCTATCAAAAATGAATATTTTCAACTAAATACTGCAGTAGTGAATTGGAATTGTTTCCACCAATTCGGAGAAAGCGAGCGCTAGGGGAGGTGGCCAAGGTAAAGGTCACACTACAAACAATGTGCCTACCCATCTCACAGCTTCACCCATCCGGAAATAGTAATACTGTAGTAGTCAGTTCTGTTGTATGCGTGATGTTTGGCAGTTCGTTCGATTTCTTTTGCAACTTGTTTAACTGTGTCTTTAAGTGCTTGGTTAAATAAAAAGTAAAACAAAGGAATTCCGTAGGGACTCCCATAAAAATCATAAATCACGGGTAACGTAAATCCCAACAAGTTTTACCCGATTTCAAACAAATAAAATTATTACTTTTTAAAGTTTAAATACTTTTGTTACCGATCTATAAAATGTGTTATTTTTCTTCACAGTAGACACCCTAATTCTATAGACACGATAACAAACGAATCAATAAGTGTTTGACCTTGAGCCTACTCTAGACTTCTTGTGTACAAATAACAGCCTATGCATGAATAAAAATAAAACAAGAAGCGTTTACTTAAGAAAGGAAACAATTGCCTAAAACATTTTACTGGGGAAAATGTCTACTTACATAAAATTAATAATGTTTTACATTTTCCCTACTGATATTTATTGTTAAATGCTGAATTGAGTTAAAATACAGAGAATGCGATTGCAAATACCGGAGATTACATTCACGGAGTCTATACGAGAACGGGCAGTTCTGACAACTGAGTATTTCTTGGTATCGGTAATCGGTATCGAGTTTCGGCTATCGATTCTCGATACCGATACCAAAGCTAAAGTATCGGTGGTATCGAAAATCAGTATCGAGAATCGACCCATCCCTAATTTCAACCAATTTACCCATATTAAAAAAACCTCTCTCAAATCCGGATTTTTTGATATCCGGATCGCCCGGCGCCACATTGATCCGGATATAAGAGGTTTTACTGTATATGTAAAATCAAACGGCACATAACATTTAATACATATTTTAGTGCTAGTCTCTTTAAAGAAAAATACCTGACTATATTTAATAATATACATATTTTCCTTTCCCTGGGAGCTAAGGGGGCCCGTGGCCCCTTCTGCCCCTAGGTATGGGCGCCCAAGCCCTTGGGCGACGCCACTGCCTACTCATACTTGTTAAGTTACTGAAAATGTAGACCATAAACATGTTTAGTGTGTATATTGTTTGTAATGATTTTGAACTTGATTTTCTCAATTCACCAAGTGTATATATTATTATACAAGGGCTGTACAGAAAGTAACTTACGTTTTGAAATTTAAAACTAACCAAATAAAAAAAGAAATGATTGTATTATATACATTTGAAAACGACAATCTTAAACTATTTGTCTACATAGTTTAAATTCAAATTAAGGGACGTATCATAAAAATGCACAAGCTTTTCAATTCCATCTGTGTAGAAATTTGCCGTCTTAGATTTCAACCACTGGTTTACCAATGTTTGTGCCAAGCATGGCGATAGATGGGTGGAGCTGCCATTTTGGCGTAAACCGGTTTCTAAAGTATTATTCAGAAAGCATCAAGCCATCATAGCATGTGGACTGTGATTTTTCCACTTTGCTTGTTGTGAGATAAGCTTCAGTACGAAATCGCGCAAGTTGTGATCAGGTTTACTGGCAATAAACCTCAAAACTGATTAAAATTCATCGACGACTTTCTGAGGCATGTGGAGACGAAATAATGAGTGAAGGTGGAATGAGGCAGGGGTGCAACCTCACCAATGTTCATAATGAGGACCTCAGTGGTCGGCCTAGCCTTGTGACTGATGAACTGGCGATGAAAATCAACAACAAACATCATGAAATCGCCGCTTTAAGATTACGGAACTCTCACTTCAAGTTTACTGCATGAAATTGTAACAGGGAAGCTTGGTTATCACAAGTTTTGTGCAAGAAATCTTGTCGGAAACCAAAAAACGTAGCGTCTTGCTGAATTCCATTAAAGCTTACGACAAGGATGGTAATACACTTCTCGATCCTGTCGTATCGGGAGATGAGCATATAAATTGTGAAACAAAAAGATAGTCCATGGAATGAGGGCACACAAGTTCTGCCAGAAAACCAGTTAAATGTTTGGAAACGTTGTCAAACAGAAAGATTATGGCAATTGTGTTTTGGAACGCTGAGGGAGTGCGTTTGGTTGATTTCCTTGAACATGGTGTAACAATTAACTCGGAAAGGTATTGTGAAGCATTGATAAAACTAAGGTGAGTGACAAAACAAGCTCAGGGAAAACTGAGCTGAAAACTTTTGTTTTTCCACAAGGCACTTCCTCACACGGTTAATCGAACCGAGAGCTCATGGATGGTTTTAGATTGGAACTATTTGACCACCTACCGTACAGTCCAGATCTGGTGCCGAGCGATTACCTGGCTTGCAACACAGCGTTATGGCAGTGCTGCAGAACTTCATGCCAGTGTAAACCACTGGTTGAAATCTAAGGCTTCAGATTTCTACAGAGATGGAATTTGAGTGTCGTTATGATAAGAGCCTAAATTTGAATGTCGACTATGTAGAAAAATAGTTTAAGATTGCCCCTTTTAAATGTAGGCTTTATAATAAAATTTCTTCTTTTTTTTATTTGGTTGGTTTTTAATTTCTGAACATAAGTTACTTTCTGGATATCCCTCACATATATATTTTTCAACACATATTTTTATAGACTTTTATTTACACAAATATCAATGTTTAACCCCGATAAGGAGTACAAATACAGCAAATCGCATTTGAATAAACTTTACTTTCAGGTGACGGAAGAAGACATAGCCTTGTGTATGGGTGAGATAGAGAATCCACTACCAGAAGTAGACCAAGAAGAACATCCGTTGAGAATCCTAAGCCAAGAGAATTTAACTGTCGTGTCTACGTTTACAGGTAGGTATCGATAAATTTTAGTTGCTTCCGTGGTAACAGTAATTTTTCAGTTAGTCTAACTTTTTAATATAGTTTGGAGATTTTCAGAACTGTCATCAAGATAACCAAAATTATGTTCTGCGTTTTTAAATCTGGATCGTACAAATAAGTGAAATAAAATTAGACATAGGTATAAAAATTTCCAGTTTATAATTATTATTGTCAGTTTTTTGTAATGATAAACTAAATAGCGATCTAATTTTACGATTCGGTAAACACGTTTTTATAGAAGTTTCCTTTTTTCAGTTATTCGCCACGATTTTAAAGTTGTTGGAGATATGATCAAAGTTTAGGCAGACAAAATTCTCAACTGTAAAACACTTTTTTATGTAGGCTTTTTTATTTCCCCAAAATTTTACAATCTTTTAAAAGTGCCCAAGTTGAACGTTGTTTAAAACGGTTTGAATTAAAAGGAGTTGAACTGAAAGGGTTTGAATTAAAATGGTTTGATTTAAAAGGGTTTGAAATAGAAATGTTTGGTAAAAGTTTGAGTTCTGAGAATAAACTGTAAAGTGGAAGTAAATAAAAACCTAAATATTGTACTTTTAGGGTCACCATTTTGAAGTGGAACCACTTAAGACAAAACTTTTCTTTTTCAAAGGGTTTACTTCTAAAAGAGCTTTAAATTTGTGTAACACTCAACCTATTTTTACACTTGACATTTTTCTAAAACCACTCCCACCTCGGAATATACAATTTGGGTTACAATGATTTGAAAAAAATATATTTCCTTTTTACTATTATGCGAAACAATAGGTTTAAGATGAAAAAAAGTGTTGAACTAATTCGTTTACCCACAATGAGTGGTTTGGTGCTAAAATTAGGTGTATAGCTAGTATAGCTGTTTACACAGCTGGTTAGGTGTGTAGCGGAGCTCTTTAGCAGGGGTAAATAGAAAATAATTATAGGGTAACTTGACCCTTTCAACTCCCATTTCAGGCTCCACATGAGAGCTCCTAGGTATCATTTTAATATGCAGGTATTGGAGTACACTCTATTATACTATTGATTTTTTTTTTAAATTTTTTCTTATATATACTTTTTTTTCTTTTGGTACAATACTTAAACTAATGAAAACACCAAAAGTACAATAAAAAATACTCACATAATATTTAGTAATCTATTAATTTACCAATTCAGCCTAACCTGTTGAATGGCTCCTTCTCTTTGTCACTGAATTTATTCAGATCGTCGACTAAAGATTCCTCCTAATTCTGATCAATATCGTTTTTACCGCTCACTAAACTATTTCCTCTCATATTCACCAATCACACACAAAATAATTTAAAATAACTTCAAAGTAAACACGGTTATAACTACAACATAACTGCTACTGCGTCAGTAGACAAGATTCGATCAGCTGATGACACAACATCGTTCACAGAACAATAAATAAGAAGATATTGTCGCAGATTTTTTCATCATTGACGCACAGAATATACCGAGAACAATCGATTGTATAGAAATAAATCATTTTGACTTTGGTAATTTCACGCAAAGTCATTGATGGCATCGAGAAAAAACCGATGTCGACCATCAGCCGACATGCGATTGGAACAGGAAATAGCTGCTGTCAGCTCAAGGCAGATGGGTTAAAAGTCAAATGGGGGGTCAGAGGGATTTTTTTTAATCAGGAACTAAATTTAGAGTTTTGAGGTTCTCTCAGTTCAGTTTTTACTGGTAATTATTGTTAGGCTTTCAATGCTATTTAGAGAAAAAATTATATTTTTTGTTTGTACAACTAACTTGAATTATCTTTTGTAATAAACCATCAGGTCAATTATTCGTAATATTTAATATTTGAATGTAACATCCATTTTAAAATATTTTTCAGACAAGAGGGAAATTTTTAAACACTAGTTAACACTGTACAGTAGTGGTTTTTGCATTTTTATACAGACAATAATATAGGTCTCTGAGAACATTATAATTGTGTTACATTGTAAAAGTACTGCTACCGCTGATTTTAACTCAAATCATTATGAATTTAAAAGATTTTAATGTAAACTCCAATATTACTAAAACTTTAAAAATATTCCATGAAACTAAAATCGAAAAGAAAATGTAAGTAATCTTGTACCATTATCTATATTTTCAATATTAACTAAGGTAATTTCATGTTCAAAGATTCTCTGTCCGTTGTAAACGACCTTGAGCGGTTATTCCCACGAGGCCCTGGATATTATCACCGGTCTTCAGCATGGTATCAGAACAGGGACCAAGTAGCAGCTGAGATGTTGAGCAACAAAGGTAAATTAAATTATTTTATTTACATTACAGTACTGAATTTCCGTACAGGGTATGAACTTATTTTATGGTTTAACATCTTTACGATCCTGGATATTTTTTTCCTGATATATATTTAGCTTTGGAAGTACGTGTGTGAAATATTTAATACGCAATCTAATTTTCTTTCAGCAACCGAACGGAGCAGGTTCGAACAACTGGCACGGCTTCACGAACTGTACCGCAGTAAAGTGGCAGTCGCGTGTTCAAGTAAACGAACTAATTCCGGTCAGAACGCAATCAACATCGAACGGACGAGGCCAGTTTCAAGATGCCAGTCTCTATCACTGTCGGACATGTTTATTCAGGGCGAACAACCGCAGAACAGCATCGACTTTGACAACAGCAGTATCGCCAGCGAACCAGCTTATCTAACGGTAGGGTTGCTTCCACGTGTATAGAAAGAAGCATTTATAGTTTGTAAGAGTCTGGTTCAATGAAGCATAATATTTAGTTGTTCACAGACGGATATATTTTTGTAGAACATTCATTTTCAGCACATTTCTATCTAATTTAAAAAGTTAGTGGTTGTGAATGTTTTCTTTTTTTTAAGAATGTTTTTAATATTTTTTCTCTATTTTTTTAGTTTAATGATAAACACATGCAGTAGGTTTAGGCAGTTTGAATCCAAACAGTGTTGGCTATTTCCATGAGCTCCATGATTCGTCTTCATTAATCGGATAAAGTAAACACATTAAGCAAAACACTCGCTATACACTATTTTAATACTTTAATAGTATGTTTGCGAGCATCACCTTCTTTCACTAATTCCAACCACAAATGCACAATGTATCCCTGCTGTGGTTATTGTTGTTACTCGATGGTTAGTTTAGTATATTGAGTATAAGACAAGTTGATGCACTGATGATATTGATATAATTTCTGTGAAACTTCAGAGCAGCTGACCGAATGAAACACATGGTACACAAATCAATCTCTCACTCTGGCTCATTTGTTTTTCTTTTTGGTATTTTTCTTGTACCATAAGTAAAGTGCCAAACTTCAGCAAATGGTTCTATGGGCCAAAATGAAGAGAAAATCAAAACTAATTTTTTTCCAAAAACACATTGTTTTTCAGATATCGGCTATTTTGTTTTTTTAACAAAATAATTCATATCAAGAGAACAGTTTGAAGGATTGAGTTCAAACTTGACATGACGTTTAACCTAACAATGATATACATAAACAAAAATAAACGATTATATCCAAACGTGCGTTTCACAATGGCAGCTGTTTGAAAATTTCAAACCTAATTTAACCCAAAACCGTACATTTTAAAAAAAAATGGCAACATACTTTTTTGTAGTCCTTTTAATTCCATATCGGATGGTGCAACTGTCAAAACAATCGGATGAAGGATAATAGTTCAGTTAAAGATAATAACTGTATATTATCATAGATCATGAATAATAAATAGATCTTGCATCCATACGGGGGCTGTGTGCCGGAAAAAAGGTTGTCGCGAAAATAGTACATGATCGCGCCGCGAGGTAGCGCTAGGGAGAAATCATTGGTAGCATTGGTGTTTCATACAGCTCCCGTCGTTTCCCCAATAGATAACGCCACTATCGTCGAATTTCCAGTGGAACAAAATATTGCATTGGATCGGAGTTCTATTAGGTTATCCAAATACAATGATATTATTTACATACAATATTGTTGTGTTTACTGTGTTGGTATAGGATGCCGGGTTGAACAAACCAATTATTACACACAACTTAACTGGATACACATCACAGAGAAGGAATATACAGAGGAAACATTTAAACGGCTTGATCGTACGCTCTAGTTGTAGTTCCGATCTAGTCCGGTGGCCGCGCTAGGATGTCCTAATGCACGTTACAAGAGAGAGAGGGACGAGCGGGGAAGGATGTGATGGTAGCGGGGGAAATGTCCCACTTCCCCGCCTCGTTTAGACTACAAGTTTGGAATTCAACGTTTACTCTTCTGTTATAAGTGTAAATGTAACAAAAAAGCCTATTTTCATTACGGGAAATAATTTCCGTAGAAATTAAGTACAGAATAGTCTATTTACTAAGATAAATTGTTTTATTTGTATTATAATTTAATTCAAACTTATGTTTTTAAATGAGACATACTTTTTGAATAAGTTATAAGCTAATAAAAGATTCTTGAACCAACTTTAACTGAACCGATACAAGTTTTAAACATTTTAAACTTATTAGAGTATGTTTTGTACAAATGTTTATCGAATAATTTAATTCCTGATTTTTATTCACTGACTTACTGAACTAAATACTTGACAGTTTTTTTATTACAAACATTTTGTGTTCTAAGGTAGCTTAGAAATTTTTGAATATTATTAAAATCTTATGAAATGGGTTATACAAATGGGTTAGATATTAATATAAACTAGGGGCTCTGCCCCTGGACGCTCCGTGTCCCAACCCCGGCTCGGCCTTCGGCCTCAGATGGCTGCTTCGCTTCGCTCGCAGGTGGAAAATTCGATAAAGAATCTCGTTAATCTTTTGCTCGTTTGTACATAGGTGACCGAGCATAAATTAGCTGTTTTATTTGGCAGCTGACTCAAACTCATTAAACATTATCTCCATAAGATTAACATGGGAAATTTGAAGGATTGTATACCGGGGCTCCTTCTCGGGTGAATAGCGGCTGAACGGATGATAATATATAAGACTTGACATATCTGTGAATGATTATGTTCAGTTTTTGATCCAAATTAGCTGTTTTATATATAATAGGTTTGTAACAACCAATGTTTGAATTGAATTAAAATATAGTTAGCATTTTTCGTTCATTTTTGTTTGTGTTTGTTTTTAGTTTGTCAATGTAACCTCAAAAAGGTAATACTACATTTGATACTGATTTGATCCAAATCAGTTGTTGATCAAAATCAGCTGTTTTAAGCTTTTCCTACGAACAGCTGTTTTTGTGTCCCTGATAAAATCAATAGAAATCTTTCTTCCATAAGATTAACATTGAAACTTTGAGGGCCACTGGGGCGTAGCCCTAATGTCCTAGGACTTTGGTAAATGGCCTAAAACCTTCCCAGGGTTAACCTGTGTTACTATGCAAAATTTCAAAGCAATCGGATGGACGGTATACGAACGCAAAGTGGACAAAGAACCAAAAAAAAAACCCCATAAGGAATACATAGCAGAAATTTGCATTTGATTATAACGTTTGTAAGGCGAAAGATACATGATTTGTAATGCTTGATGGCAAATCTGGGCGTGCATACCTTTAATTTAAGACCTCAATTATGAAAATCGGTCGGGTAGAAGAGCCGAACGGACTCGGAAAAGAAACACAGAATTTTTTTAATATAGGCTATAAGATTATTGAACTGCTGATTAAAATGTCATGTATAACCCTAGGTTTAGGCAATATAAACAAAATCTAGTTTGTAAAAAAATGTCTAATAACAATTAAGTAGGTAAATAATGTTATGTTGTAATTCTGAAAAACCCTTTAACCAACATGGTTAGATAACCCATTAATAAAGATTATGTATAAAATAAAACTTTAACAATTGAAAGTGATGAAATGTTTAAATGATAATACAAAAGAAGAAACATAATAATATTGCCCAAGCACAGAGATTAATGGTAAATGGATCCATTATTCTCTGTGCTTAAAAAAAAGTAGGCCTTCATATTATATGACACTCCATCACAAAATAATCACGATTATAAAGTCAGTAACCTATAGTTACATATATTTAAAAAAAAGTTCATATTATAGGACACTCCATGATAAAATAATCTCAAAGTAAAGTGTCAATAATAAAGTAATAAAAGTATAGTCTATATTAAACGCAGTACTGTAATTACATATCAAATTTAACCTAGTTGACAATTTATATGGAAGACAACTACAAAATAAATATATAACTTACAAACTGTAGACAAAGTCAGTAAATACATATCATGTTCAAATTTAATCTTCACTTCATATAAATCGCAAAGTAAAATATCAATAAAATTGTAGTTTAAAGTTGTTTTGTTTATCAAAAGTAATAAGACGGCTTAAAAATCAAATGTAGCCTACATAGCCCAGTCGGTGTAGGTCACAACTACCAGTAATTTGCAATACGGCAGATTTTTTTTATAAGTACCTTAAAGTATGTAGATTAATATAAAAAAAAGTTTACTAGTCTTTCGATTTCCCAAAGTCAAAAAAAAATCGAAAAACATTTTTTTCTCGAAATTCCTTAATATTTCGAGCTAGGATGAAAATAAATAAAAATAAAAATACCACCGTGTAGTATTATTGCATAGTTATAATGCATTAAATAAATAGTTGTAATAGGGCGTTTTCAAGAGGAAAGTGTCAGCTTTACGATGTCATGTTTTTTTTATAACACATAATAATCATCTAACAAATTGCCCAAATAATATATATTCCAATAAAAAAAATGCGTCTCAAAGAAAAAGAAAACTGGTTATTTGGGGGTTTTTAGGAGGAACTGATTCATATAAAATATGAAAATTCAACATGGCGGATTCAAAATGGCTGCCGTTTTCTCTAAGAATTCAACTTTTTTATATTCAAAATAATACAATTTCGAAGACCAGCGTATTAGCATATAATCAGTCTCGATTAAATTGTCTTAAAAATCAATTTTCTCTAAAGATAATCATCCACTTTGTATGAAATTTAAAATATACATAAACAATATATGTATAAATATAATATACAAAAATTATACATCTACGATAATTTTAATCTAAATAGGCCATCAAATTTATGAACGCATAATTATTAATGAATGTGTCTTTATACGATCATTTCCGTCCATACGTATAGCAAATCTAAGTTGGCCATTTTGTAATATATCGAATTAGCAAGTGAAAAGCTTATTTTTAACTTATATACCAAAACTCAAGTTGGTATCTTAAAAATTTGATGAGCTAGAGCCATCAGATTTATCAACGAACCTCACGATTTTTTGCTTACCGAACGCTGTAGCCCTTTCGCTATTCCAGTTTCGTCATTTTTTAGAATATCAACATCAAATTTGTTTTTCAAGTTGAATACACTACGGTAGTATTATTCTCAGTAAGTATGAACTATTTTTCAGTTCTTTTTAAAAACAAGGCTCTTGAATATAGCTACTGTTTTACCTATCTCGTTTTAACTACAACACCTTTGGATTCGTTGGAATCCATTTTCGACATTTTTTAACATATCGATTTAAAAATTGGTACATAAGTTACAAACACAATTGGTTTTTGCTATACCTATTTTAAAAACTATATTTAAAAGATTGACTAATCTGCAGCCGATCAACTCAAGCGTGTTGATGCAAAATTTAAAAAGGTCCAAAATTATACTTTTTTAAGTTACTTGTGCTCTTGAAAGTAAATAATAAAAAAAAATTATACTCATTTATCTTGTTTGAATTTAAATTTTTAACTTGTAAAAAACTTTTAGGTTTATATTTTGAAAATTTTCTAAACTGGAGGTGTTTAAAATGAGTTGGTGGGTCTGGTACTCCTAAAATCGAGAAACCCATTGATAAGTCAAATGGCTCTAGATCAGGTCATTTTCAAGATAACAAGCTCAGACTCAGCATAAATTTTTAAAATATATATTTTAACTTCTATGTCAAGTTTGAATTCGATATATTAAAATTCAGCCAATTTAGAATGAGCCAACTCTACATATATGAATGAGATTTCCCTTTTCTGTGATTTCTGCCGTAGGGCCAATTATTTGTTTTTAGCTGTATTTCTAATTTTAGTGAGTAGGCACTTAAAAAAGAACTGTTTTATTGAATACAAAATTAAGGGGGGGGGGGGGGGGGTAGAACACAAACACATTTTTTAAACTTTTTTCTTCTCATCGAGACGAACAAATTTTAAAAAATCCGTCAAAATTGGTTAACCTGCACCGAGTTCCCACACAAATGTCTACTTGTACTATTATTAAATTTAGATTTTTTTTATAATTTTCTTTTTAATAATACTTTGCGAATTTTCTCCAAACAAACCATTACTCGGGCGAAATAATTACAGAAGAACTTTTTATTGAAAAAACACTTCCCCCTACAGGGTGGTATTTTTTATTTTTATTTATCTTAATCCCAGCCCGAAAAATTAAGAATTTTTGAAGAAAAAAAATTGTCTCGATTTTTTTGACTTGGGAAATCGATAGACTGGTAAACTTTTGTATGTTAATCTACATACTTTATTGTACTTATAAAAAGAATCAGCCGTATTGTAAATTACTGCATCGTTTGGTCTAAAATTACCCCTACCGACTAGCCTAATATTTGTTGCAGTGTAGGCCTATAAAGTCAATAATAGCAGTTTAATTTAACTGATGGAAAAATTTAATTCTGAACGTATTGTAGGGTATAGTCTATAAGAAACATAATCACAAAAACAAAGAACATTAATATCTAGTCAAATAAAGTGACTAATGTTTCTAATACGGTATGCATAATCAAGATTGTTAAGATAGATTTTCTTAAATAGGTGTTAATACATTCAAATGGAGGTAAATAGTTATATTATGTGTACTAATTGGTTTGTTCAACCCGGCATCCTATACCAACACAGTAATTACTACAATATTGTATGGACATTTGTTGTCATTACCTTTTAACTTAGCTATTATCCTTCATTCGATTGTTTTGTCAGTTACACCATCCGATGGGGAATCAAAAGGGCTACAAAAAAGGTGTCTTGACATTTTTCGTTAAAATGTACGGTTTTGGAGTAATTTAGGTTTGTAATTTTCAAACAGCCACCATTCTGAAACTCATGATTGGATTTAATCGTTTATTTTCTTGAGGTATATCATTGTCAGGTTAAACTTCATACCAAGTTTGAACTCAATCAGTCAAACCGTTCTCTAGATATGAATTATTTTGTACAGAAAACAAAATGGCGGATATCTGGAAAACGAAGCGTTTTTGGACCTATGTTTATATTAACTTTTTTCTTACTTTTTGTATGAGGAATCATATCCCAAAGTCCTGAAGGGTTTTCAGTAAACACCCTGTATATGGAAAACTTATATTTAATATAGCATTAACATTGGATTTATTGTAAGAGCACATAGGCCTATTCACTCATTGTTTTACAAGGTTTTATGAGTTTTTTACGAAGCTTATCTGTGTATTTGTAATATTCTAGCCTATTGTTTAAAGTAGAAAACCTTTTATAAGTTACATTTTAAAGAAGGGTTAGTTTTTTGCATTACTGTACTTAGTAAATGTAGGGTATTTGTAAATCTAGTTACTTCAGTTGATATGTAAATTTATTTAAGATATGCTGTTTGTTCAAATCAGTGGTCTTTTGAATTGAACGTAATGGAAAAGTACCTATTAACATTGCACACCCTTGGATATGTAAATCAATGTAAATATTATGAGTTTAGTCGTTAATTATTCATTTGTTGTTCTTTAATGCTAGCCTATGTTAGTTTTCTAAATAGTTAATATTTAAGTTACGTATATATATGGAAAACTTATATTTAATATATTTTTTATATAGCATTAACATTGGATTTATTGTAAGAGCACATATTCACTCATTGTTTTACAAGATTTTATTAGTTTTACCAAGTTTATCTGTGTATTTATAATATGCTAGCCTATTGTTCAAAGTAGAAAACCTTTTATAAAAATTTTAAAGAAGGGTTAGTTTTTTGCATTACTGTACTTAGTAAATGTAGGATAATTAGGATTGTATAATGTGGTAATTTGTTATCGTCTTTATATTATGAAATGACCAAATTATTATGTTTAAGTAGAGTAGGCTACAGTATTTTTTATAGTCTATGAATTACAGTAATTGTAAACCATTTTATCATTCCTACCAAGAAATTAAACACGTTCAACTGCATCATATTTTCTTTTATAATCCTGTGTACTAAAATTAATATCATTTCCCGCAACTATTATAAGGATTTAAGAGTTTTAATTAAAGTATAATTAAAACATTTATTGATTTACTTTGATAATCCATTTAACTTATTTTGTACTATTGTTCAAGTGTTTTACATTTATTGCTACATGACAATCAAATACAGAACATGTTTGTGACAAGTTTCCTTTACAATTACTTATTGTAGCAGCGAGGACAGCCAGGGAGTCGGGCGCAAGGTTGTTAGAGTACATTAACAACCTTGAGTCAGGCGAGTGTCGCGCGGTGCTGGAGGGGACGAGGGGCTAGCAGCAGGAGGCGAGGGGGGGTAGGGGAGGGGCCAGCGACGATGCTGCCCTCTCATGGCGACTCTGGGAACTACTAATGTAGATACCAGTGTCGAGTGCTAGACACCCAATTCGCGTACGCTTAGATGTTTCCTCTGTATTTTTCTTCTCTGTGTACACATATATATCATATCCTTTACCCAATTCTATTGTCAGTTGCACCATCCAATAGGCAATTGAAAGTGCTACAAAAAAGGTGTCTGATCAGTATGATGTATTTTTTTTGGGTAATTTAAGATTAAAATTTTCAAACAGCTGCCATTTCTTAAAATAGATTATTGTTAGGTTAAACTATGTGACAATTTTGAACTCAATCGGACAACAAACCGTTCTTTAGATATGAATTATTTTGTAAAAAAAAACCAAATTGCGAATTTCTGGCAACAAAGTGTTTTTGGAAAAAAATGTATTCCTGATTTTCTCTTTATTTTGACTCAAAGAACCATATCCCGAAGTTTGGAACTTTACTTACGGGACACCCTGTACATATTTTTTCAGCCTTACTGAATTTTAGTAAAATAAAATAAATGTGTTTAAAATTATAAAAATGTATTAGTTATTCCTTTTTTTCAACTAGTTATAGGCCATCCGGCACTTTCAAATTTTAACTAAATTATGAAAATAGGGGGAATTAAGTGCACAAAAATTTGTGTTTTCTTTTTGAAAAGAATGAATTATGAACTTCATTCTGAAATTATGAATTAGGCCTATAAAAGATCTGATCATGGGGTCAACAATAAACCCGAAACTACAGTATTCCATATATGATTGAATGAACTCAGAAAATATTGAAAAATATAATATTCTACATACTTAACCGCAATGGGCGTAAACGCAAAAGTGTTCCATTTTCGAAAAATGTCTCTGGTTATTTTGTGTAACTCAAAAACTTATGAAATTGAAAATTAAATCATTTTAACTAAAATTTTAAAAACTGTTAAAGTTATACTAATTAAAAAAAAAAAAGGAAAACCTCTGCAAACTTTAATTTTCCAACATTCTTAGGTTTGAAACGGCAGCATTAAAGTCTAGCATTACTCAAGTTTTGCTAAGGCAGAACCTTTATAAATATTTGATGCCAATAACCAAGACTTAACTGTGTTACTTTCAGGGTGACGGAAACAAAAGCGGAAAGTTTTGTGACAACTGTAGGATGAGTTTGAACGGTAGAGATGATAGTTCTGCGACTTGGCATCGGCAAGAATCAACAAGATTCCACAACTATAGACACTTGTAAGTTGGAAAATAAGTTTCTTTATAAACAAATTAATTGATGTAAACATGAGCACTATGCCTATACTCAAACCTACAGAATCCTTAAATGATACCTTTAATTTGTCTTTAAATTATGTGAGGTATGAAATCTGGTTTAAGAAATGCCAATCATAAGTAATCATATTTATGTTTTAATTTATATGTTATTATTAATTAATTATTTCATTGATTGGTGTAAACATGAGCACTATGCCTATACTCAAACCTACAGAATCCTTAAATGATACCTTTAATTTGTCTTTAAATTATGTGAGGTATAAAATCTGGTTTAAGAAATGCCAATCATAAGTAATCATCTTTATGTTTTAATTTATTCATTATTATTAATTTATTATTTAGGAATTAATTATAGGTTATGATTAGTACATGTATTACATTTTTTAATTTATTCAAAAAAGTTTAAATAAACATATTAATAAATTAATTTTGAATTCCTTGTTGAAAAACTACATCTTTTAAGGATCGCTTATTTATCTGATTATCACAGTCAAATTTCTTTAGAACAAAGCACAATATCAATTTATCATTTGACATACATAGGCAACATTCATTTGTATTTATCTTTTAGATTGCTTTTATAAATTTTTCTGTAAAATTTAAGCTACTTCTTAACAGAAAAAATTTGTCAGAAAAAAAGTTTTAAACGGAATCGTAAACTTTTTTATTTGTAGGATTTTCTAATCTGCAGTTTTTCAGATATTTCTTTGAAAACTCACTATCTAGAACTCAGAAGAAGCTAGAGGAATTAGACATATGTGTATTCTTAGTAGGATAACCATAAATTGTATCAAAATTTATTTAAATACATAAAACTTAGTTTTGTTTATCTTCCTACACAATAGTTTATTTTGTTTGATATATTACTGTTAGTATTTTTATGGCTAAATTCTTGCTTTCTTCTGTTTTTCACGTAGTTTTGAACCATTTTCTATTACAAAATCCCAGTGTCAAATATTTTTGAAGCAGATTTGTGGTGGACGCCATTTATTGTAACCATGGATAATGTTATCACTTATCTAAAGTCCCGATCATACCCGTACGTATCATGGCAGAAAGGAAATACAGTAGACTCCCGATTATCCGCGTTAATGGGTGGCTGAACTTCCGTGTATAATCGAAATCGCGGATAATCCGAAACTAACCTAAAATGCCCTAGAAATAGTTCAAAATTACCGTAAAACTAAAATAAGTGCTTAATTAATCTTTACAAAAGGTTCAGATAATATCAATTAATTTAAATATGTACAGTATTACGTACCTTTATATGTTGGAAAAATTACATAGTTTCACACACACTATTTACATATTTACAAAGAACAAAAACAAAACAAACACAGTCCAGTACATAACTACTACAGTACTACTGTTATCAAAATGCACTTTCAATATCAATCTATATCAGCATGGAGTAAAAAAGTCCTTTATTGACTTTTGTTTCTTTGCATTTGACTCCTTTTTTACAATAATAAAGTCTAGCGCGAGATAATGGGCCTTTACTCGCTAAACTTTGTTCACCGTAGTATCGCTTTTAGGTTATTTTACGTATTTAATTTGTATTTTTTTGGCAATCGCGGTATTTTTGGCGATCGCGGTTAAGTCGCAACGCGGGTAACCACTCGTGGATAATCGGGGTTCTACTGTACATCGATTATTATCATCAAGTCTCTGCTTCATGCGATCACTTATTTCTGTCAAAGTGATACAAAATTAAATGGTGACAACATTAAGCTTTACAGAAAGCGTGGTGAGCAGTCTGCAGACAGGTTTTGTACTGCATGAATTGAGTAATTGAATATATATGTGTGAAAATCACTTGCAATAAGGTGATTGTATGAATTATCAATATCTTCCGTTTAGTTTTAAAAATACTAAAAGGTTTTTATCCCATCTACAGAGTAGTTTTTTGTTAAATGACCATTTCATTTCTCTGCTGTCTTTCTGAACTTAGATGTTTAAATGAACTTGAAATTTAAATCTTATAACGTTTACGTTAAATAAAACGGCTTCTTCTGCTTTTCAGCCCCACGTTGGGAAATCCATTTTATAACGTTAACGTTATAAAAATAGAAATATGATTGATTATAACTGTAAAAAAAAATGTGTCATCGAAGAAACTTGAAAAATAAAAAAATGTTCTAATTGATAAAAAATGTTATATGTGGATTACTACTCACCTACACTTCATTACTATTAGTTACCTTTAATATTCCTCTCTCACTTGAACTTCAATTACAAAATTACTTCTCCCTTCTTAATCTCCACTATAAAAATTATTTATTATACAATTATTCACCTTAGCTTCAACTTATAAATCCACATTTCACCTTAAAAAATCTCCTTTATTTCAACTCTTTAAAAAAAATATATATTCCACATATATCATATCTCTATGCTTTCTTGACTTTATTATGCATATCATTACTTATAAAAATTCTTTATTACTCTTAATTTCTCAGGTTATGAATTCTTGACTGCGAACGTTCACGCTAGATGGAAAGTCATGGCTAATGAAAGAAATTTAAGACATCGTGGCGAGACAACTATGTTTTTACTCACTCATCTTAATAAAGCAATGATACAGAAACCAATTAATCATTATCATATGAATAGAATACAACAAACTATCAGAAATTAACATAAAATACAATCTATAGCCAAGTGAAATAGGCTGAGACGCAATTTGAAATTAAAATAAAGTTATGTATATAAAAAAGATGAAATTTTGAATGCAGACTGAGGTTCAGTAATTATTATGGCCAATACTCACAAAATTGTTCAAACTAATGTTTGTACCTAGGATTTATAAGATAACTTTGGATACTTCCTCACATTTAATGATCTCGACGCACCAGAAATGCAGTCACATGGTCACTTACGCACAAGTTCAATTTATTCAAAAACCACTCATTGAATTTCCACGCCGAAGAGCACACCAACGTTGTAAGCTTCACTGTTTATATTTTATCCTTCATTTCTCTTATTTCACTCCACAAGACCATACTCTTGTAAAAATTTCTACCTCAAGACACACCAACTTGACTTAACTCGACGCCATATTCTGTGCTGAAGCTAGACGTACATGGCCTTTTTGATTAAAGCAAAGTTGCACTATCGATTAGATCAAGTTCAGGTTTACTCTGTACACTGATATACACGTTCATGTTATAATTCGTTTACATATTGTGGTTTTCCTCAACTTTGTGATATTAACTATTAAAATTGTTCGTTATGTGACTATTTATTATCCACACCACTGTCTCTATTTTATAATGAACTTTTCCACACTTTAATATGTTATATATCCTTACTCATTAATATCTTTTTGTTTATCAAAAATTTAAGTCTGCTCTTTCAATTATTTATTTTATAGTCTGCTTAATTTTAATTTTATGTTTATCTGAATTATTAAATTTTAACTATTTTGCGTCTTGAATGAATTTATACATGTATACATGATTTATAAATATTTATTATTGAATCTTGCGTCTCTTTATCTACCAGACCATCCTTCTATGTTTTAGACGTTTTGGGAATTTACTTGCTAAATATATATACTTCTGTTACATGGACTGTATGTGTCACAATCATTCGTTCGTTAAAACAAAATACTTGTGTGCATTCAATAGGCCTATTCTACATTAGTTAACATGGAATAGTCACAAAAGAAATGTCACAATTTAAATTTAAAAGATAAACTTTTAGTTTTAGAATGTTTTGACCAATTAATTAAAGACGAAGGTCAATGTTGTTTTAAAGAACAGTTGTCTGTCCTCTTTATGATAATAATAAAATGGTATCGAGTACTAAAACTTGTCCCGTTATTGTTATCAATCGGATATTATTGTCAATCTGGGTTCGGCCCATTGTGATCACAATCAGCAGGGCTACGGTATTGGCTGACAGTACCGAATCATAGGCACTGCAAAAATGCACACTTTCCATTTTGTTCAATACGCAAAGTTTCTTAAAATTATTGTTTTCGTTATGTTTCAGAACAAATAGTTTATCGTCTTTGCGACATCCTGACGGTGCTTCGAATCCGAACCTACAAGCGGAGGCCGAGAAAAAAGAAGAGAGAGAACCCGGAAACGGAGCCGAGAGGGAGACGATGATCCCGGGAAGGGGAGATGAAGATGATGACGACCTCTCGGTACCTTCTCTACCTCCGATACATAGCAAAATATTAAGTCTGTCCAGAGAAGGGTAGGTTTCATTATGATTTCAATAATTAATATAACCTGATCCACGTATTGCACTCTAATTGTATTCTCTGTTACAGGTAATTGCAACAGTTTTACCTGTAATCTAACGTGTGCGTTTTAAAACACATAGAACAAATTCCAAAAATACTCCAACCGCAAAGAGAAAGAAACAGAGCAACCCACAGATATAAATTATATGTACAGATGGGACTCACTATCTCTCTCCATCCCGTTCTCGTATGAATTCACTTTTTATAGAATTAGTATAGAAAAGGATCTGTGACACGTAATATGAATCAGTAAAAACATGTGCAACCTATCATTTATTGTTTTTGATAGAATAAACTTAGAACACAAAATCTCATAACTAATACGTTTATTAACGCAAACGCGATTCAACGACAAAGTCGCCATTTTCAGTGATGCACGAGCTACAATAGTCAAACTATAACTTTACTTTATATTTATTGTTTTACTATTATTTTTAAAATTGTTTTTTTTAATTTAAATAAAATGCAACATATTTTTGTGAACTCCTTGTTCTGTATGTGTTTGATGTTGTTAACTTATCTTTTTGTTTAAAAAGTATGTTCCTGATCACATGACCTCGTTTGTTCATATATTTTTAAAACTTAAAAGCATTTCTAGACTTCTGTTCCATTATCTGAAAAAATCCCTTACTAATCTAAGCTTGTTAAAACATAAAGACAAATATCACAAAATAATTCAAAAATACAATTAATAGTATATTTTTAGCTGGATCACTCCTAGCAGTTACCGGATGATGACTGTGTATCTGTTAGCTACACACTCTTACAGCAAGATTCTTGATATTTTACCACTGTGTGTGAGGTTTAAATCCATATTCATTTAGCGATTGCTAAATTAATGTTCAATGTTTATTACTTTAAATGTCTTTTAAATTTTGAATCCTTTGACACTGTTTATAAATTTTCCTTTATTGGAAATTCTAAAAGGATCAAAGTACAGGACTACACTTATACATGTAACTACTATTTTCATCTATAATGTGTAATTTTATAAACTTCACAACATGGGTGGTTTATAAAGTTTCATTACTGAACAGCATTTGGTTGATCCTTGTTGAATAGAGTTAGCTGACGCTAATTTTATATTTAACAAAATAACAAACCCCCAAACAAATACAATTGATAAAATACTTTTTGCAGATTCGACTGTGGTAAAGTGAAACACGGAGAGAGTTCGGGATATGTCAGCGGGACCCACCGGGACAGCGAGTGTGGCAGCCAATCACAGTCGAGCATTAATGGACACGTACATGACCCTGGAGGTCCAGGTAAGATAAAACTCTGAATTTGTGTGATCAGAGTTTATATGAATTTACTGCTAAAAAGGCTAAATCGATCGGAAAACTTTTACCAACTTGTTGCCGCACTTGGGATCGATTGAATTGAGGCGAAACTAGCTAAGCTAGCAATTTGTTTCCACTTTTCCCGCTCTTAATGTTTCTAAAGTTAGCTTGCTGGTTTGGGGCTGATGATTAGACTTTATGAGCTGATTAACAGACCACGAGACAGTGTACACTGGTACAACAGGTGATAATTAACATTCATGTTGATCATCTTGTAGAAAACCATAAAATCTACATTTATTATTTGAACTCAGAAAAATTACGTTAAACTCTGGACTTACTGCCTGTATGAATTGTAAAATAATACCAAAGTATGAGAAAGAAAATACAGAAATGTACAAATAATATCAAAGACTTAAGATTATTTTATGTTTGTAAACAGTTTAAATATGTTTTAGTTTGAAATGCATAGTTCAGCTGATTGGTGACATCCATTGTTGGTACTACAACAATCAGCTCTAAACTGGCTTGTAGGCTATTCATTAGTGGCATTTCCACTAATAGCAGGATTTTTATGTTTTGAAGTCATTTGTATTTGTAATTTTTTTAAAGTTTTGGTGTAGGACTAGGCCTAAGAAGCGTGGTTATTCTTTTTAACCTTTATAACTCCTATTATATTCTATACTTACTAATTTTATTTATACATTTAATACCTTTTTCAAATATTGGTAATGTGACTAACCCTAAATTGTAAAGCGAAATTGAATATAATGAAAAAAGGAATTTTGTATGTAATATTTGTTCGTATACAAATCACAAAAACAAATAGATTTATAGTATATATTTTAAATCAACAATAGCAGTAACAAACTTAAAATACAATCAACTGATAAACTGAACAAACTGAAAAACAAAACCAAAAAATTAAGCTTTTCCTTATCATGTTACTTTGAAAATTACGCAAATCATTCAAACTAATTTGGAACAAATATTAACATGACTGTCTTAAATAGTAGCGGCGATAAGAACCCGCGGTCCCCCCCCCGCAAGTTTGTTCATCGGGCCTCCCTTCCCCCTATAATATCTTTAAAACCATTATTACTATTGACGAGTGAACAGGTTAATTTATTCATTAACCGAGGCATATAACCCGACATTTCCTTTACTGCACGAACGCCACGATAAATAGTTTCGGCCAAAAGGATGACCAATATAAAATAAAATAAAATATTTTTGTATACGTTATTCTTACACTCGCACTCCAAGTACGAATCAAAAACCTACTACTGAGACATGAGATAATTATTACAGAATATGTTAAATATTAATTAAAGTAAATTCAATAAGTAAAATAATTTATATTTCATACAAAGAAATAAATGTATTGTTAGTAGTACGATTTAAACTGGTCTGAAACACTCTTATTGGTTTTAACTAATTTTCGGCATAAAAAGGTATAGTATTAAGATTTGTATTCCTCTTAAATGTAGCAGTAATAGTATTAATGAGATTAGATTATTATTTTAACAAATAAATAAATTAGTATTATTAGAAAATCCAAGTGATTGTGTTTTCACGGCTGTAAATATGTCACTTATATATCAATTTATATAATATTATGAACTTACCAAAAATCCATTCTGCACTGGTCACTTTTCTAGTATATATACTTTTCGGATTATCTCGTGTCCTTTGTTTATCCAATGCCAATTCTTTAAACTGAGTATTTTCTAGGTCTGTTCATTGTATATGGTAATAGTTTATAAGTTATTTAGGTAATTTAGGTAACTATTTACACAATCACTAGATCACTTAATATTAAAAAAAAATATGGTTGAATAATTTAAATACTGTCAGTAGAGACAGTTTATCATAGTTTTACAGCCACATACACACTGAGTTATTGAAGTTGGCCTAATCTGTGTTTTTTCAAAAGAAGAAACTCTTCCACAATTTTATTAAAATTAATTTCTCGCGTTTCCTGTTTTTCAATACTGAGGATCGCCAAATCACTAAGTCTTGATTGACTCATAGTACTTCTCAAATAATTCTTGATAAGCTTTAATTTTGAAAAGCTTCTTTCTGCCGTTGAAGTCGTCACACTGGTAGGGTGAGGTACAGTTGCACCGTTGTGACAAGGTTTGGAAAGCTACTTAAGAGCAAATTATTTTCTTCAATCAGCAGTTTTGTTATATCTCTGACAGTTTTTTTTTTTTTTTTGCGACAATCTCATCTGATAACAGTGACCTGAACGACAATATTTCTCCCGTTAGCTGGTCATTGATGACATGAGGATACTTATTTATGAGAACAGTTGCTTTTTCTGTAAAATCTTTCTCAGGAAGTTTTGTCAAGTTTTCCGGCCGCAAAAAAGAAAAGTTTTCGACTACCATTTGTAAACTAGAGAACCTGTTTTGTATCTGATTAATTACAATATCCAATGAGGCATTAAATATTTTTATTTCAAACGATTTTACTGGGTTGTCAATTCTATGATCAGACGCTAATTCATAAAAAAAAAACGCTTCACAATTCTCTGTCGATTTTTCTTCATTTCAGTAGATATATTACAACTTTGTGCAAACTGCGTTGATTCAGATAGAAACTCTGAGAAATTTGCCCTTAACTCTTGTACACTTTTCATTGCTCGGTTCAAAAAGTAACAGGCTTTGTCCAGATCCACTGACTTATGCTGCAAACTCTGCGAGGCCGTATTAGTAGCATTCAAAATTTTGCTTTCAAGGATCAACATTAGAATGAAGTCAAACGAGTCAATGTGTTTTCTCAAAGCTACAGCTTCATCTACCTCTTGCCTTAGACCTATAGTTTGCATACAGTAACTTGGCGTCTGTACCCTGGCTACCTGCTACTTATGGTCTGATTCATGACATTAATAAATACTGCTCTCTAAAAAATAATAGTTATTGCAGTTTTGGATGCACAATCATGTCTGCAGACATTTAGCTTATTTTAGTAATTTTTGACAATACTTACTTAAAAACCCGGTCAAGGCTTGTGGGCCCCCCCAGCTCGCGGGCTCCCCTCACCGCAGGCCCTGCGAGCCCGCTATCGCCGCCACTGGTTTTAAGAGATAATTACTTATCAGAAGGTTTAGATAAGTAGGTTTTTACATACATCCTAATTTTTCCTATTTATAATCAGTTTCAGTACTACAATATTGTCGTGCTGACGTAGAAAAATTAGAACGAGGTTGGAACGAAGCGCAGAGAAGTAGTAGGTTAAGAGAACTTAGGAGAGAACAAAGACAACTGAAGGCAGAACTTGCGGCAGCAAAGAGCCGACTACTTATACCCAACGGTCGCTGGAGCTACGAACGTGAGTACGTGAACTTCCTTGTTTATCTTTATACTATAACATTTTAAACTAATAATGCTATAATTAAGATTCATTCGTGAGAACTTGTTCTTATGAAAAATATGTAATAAAAAAACACAACTTTTTGGTAAATACAAACATTTGGAATTTATTTGATATAGTATTTACACTTTTTCATTATCAAAGTAATTTTTCCATCAATCTCCTTCCTTTGATTATTTTGCCAATATCGCTTTTATCCGGTAGATTAACTTTAATTACAATACAAAATTAACTAAATACCATGGCACCTAAACCTATAGACTACTCCTGGCCACACAAACAGTTTATAGTAAAATATTGCATACAACCAGAAAGAAAACGTGAAAAACTGGAACTATACGCTCAGCTGATTTAGACAGCTGCCCTAGTTATGAGTAACTGCTGACGTAAAATTGAACTACACGATCACGTTGTTTTAGGTCATATAATACAACAATCGATTGTTAACCCTAGAACCGGCAATGTTAACGAAAATGGATTTTTTGGCGTGTGCAAGCATTTATTCAAAAATTCGCCAAAAATAGTAAATTAACCCCAATCCAAAAGTGTTCCATAGCTTTTTTGTAGAGAAAGGTTCAAAGAATTCGTATATGCCAGTAAAAAAATTATAGATGTAAAATTTAGAAAGTTATTAGCTCAAGAAACAAAAAATGTTCAGTTACGAAAAATAAAAGTTCAACTTTAAGTCTACATAAAAAGTAGTAAACATTTTTTTGTAATTTTTTCCATAAATGTAAAAAAGTTTCGTAATTTAGTTCTAAATAGAACTGTATAAAAACATTTAACATTTTCAAATTTCTTATTTTGAAAACACGAGATTTTATGTTCTTACTACAAGTCTGCTATAAAAAGTATGCCAAGTTAGAAACGTAATTTACTAATATATGCAGTGCCCAAAAATAAAATTTTATTATAACAAAGTGTAGAGAATAAATCAAAGAACTGAACTGTATACTTGTAAATTATCTTTTCATAAAAGTGTTTGACTTAGAAGTATTTGAATAACAAAAGTTAGAAAAATATAGTAAACTCTCGTCTGTACAAGATGCGTGCGCATTCTCGTATGTCTGCCTATGTTATAAAAGTCCGTTACGCTACAGATTTGAACGTTAGGTGAGACCGTATTAGCAGTCACTTTCCCACGGTCCTACACAATAAACTGTTCAAATATAGCATATTTGGTTTACAGGGGAAGTTAGCTTGAAGAATTATCTTTACAAAGATACCAAACTATCTATAAAAACGATTGAGGTCATACAGAAATCACGTGAAATAAATAACGCTGTTTATTGGTTAGAAAACTGACCAATTGCAAGGGTCTACAAAACCACTTCTAACTTCAATATTATTGGTCCGATTTTTGATTGGAAAAAAGTTTTGGATAGGGGAAATTGTGATGAATCCATCGATACATAGACTTAACTAAGACAACCTACTGGGCGGGTTTTAGAGATTGACAAAAGTTATGTTATGTTTTGTATGAATTTTCTGGCGCCGATTGATTTGTAGAAAACTAATAAACTGCAACGATGATTACGTATGTAAATATACGTTTTAGAAAGAAATTGTAAATACAAAAAATAAAGTTTGAAACATTACCTTTCCAATGGTGTTTGTCTTTTTGAGATTTGAAGATTTTTAGTGGGTCAAATATTCAATACAATCACGCGTTACAAATGTGTTGTCATGATCGCACGTTTCGTGCGATCTGCCGGTTCTAGGGTTAAAAACATTTCTAAACATTTCTCTTTCGATTGGTCCTTTTAATTTAATGTTATTTGACCAATAACGACTGTGTTTATAATTATTGTGTGCCCATTATTATATTTAGGCATTTGTCAGTTTGAGGATTAATATATTTAAAATATTCTTCCTATAAGTCGCCTGTACCGCAAACTCGATTAAAGTAGAAAATGTTTGTTAGACCAAGAAAAATTTATACACAAGCACTGTTTTCCAGTATATAAAAAATATACCTAATTTCTCTTCCTGACAACTTTTCACTGCCAACTTTACTGTTTTGATTTATCATAAACAGTTTAACCAACTTAAAAGGCACTCAAACAGAAAGTTTTTCACAAACTGTTTATCATTTCTCAGCAACATTTTGAAAAAGCATAATGAAACATAAACCAGTCTATCTAGTAAACGGTGCATAACACGGTATTAAACGTTTCATCAAAATTGACAAATAGGCCCTAAACTCTTTCTATTTTAATACTGTACAGATATCCAACAAGTTTAACGTAACATTTCTTACCTGTTTTGCCAGTTCACGTGGAGGCCAGTTGGCAGGACTGGACGGACCAGGACAGTTTCCTCGAAGCTCTGCATCAAGAAACGTCGATACTTCGCAAAAGAGTTGAGGCCTGTAAGTCCCACATTTTGGTCGCTACGTGTTTTGATTTCCGCCCGAAACGGCCATCGTGACATCTGTAATTGTATTTATAAGATAGATTTTTTATATAAATATAGTCTGTTAAGTTATATTTTGTATATTTTATGATTATTATATTGTGATGATATTGTTGTATATATTCGTTTTCGTTGGAAACTTAGACATATGCGAATGCTTGTTAGTATTGTGATTACTTTAGGTACTGGCCTAATGTAAACAAAGTTATAGTATAGGTATAGTCTGTTCTTATTCAAATTTGCATCCTACGAGCGTATACGTACTATGCTACTTGAATGCGGTTTATGATCCTGTACATTACGACCACAGCTCTCCACTCTTCAAATGTTTTACTATTTTAACCCTTATAAATCTCAACAATGGTACATTTGAGTGCACAGTTTGCGCTAAGACACATAAAAAGATTGACAATGTACTTGGAAATATTCATTGTGATGTTATAGTTTATTATTAAAGTGGTTAGTTATCACTGATAAAAAATCAAAAAACCAGGACTGATTTTTATAAATTTATTGAGAAACATTACAACTTTATTTTCTTTAAACTTCTACCCGCCTAGTCACACTTTTCCCATAATGGTGCTTTCACTGCTGTAAGAATTTAGAAAGCGCACCTTTCAAAATCCGAGATGATTCTTCCACAATTTTTTTTTCTTTTTACTTCTTAAAACGTATCAAATGTTTATCCCTTGAGAAGAGGCTCGAGCCTCAGGAGTAAAAAGGATGAAGTGCATGAGAGTCTCACAAGTTTGAAATAAAACTTCTTAGGTTTTAGAAACAGGTGATTTTATGCGTTGCACTCTTTGCATTTTAATTTATTTGTGATTTTATTATTTCTGGATTGAAAATAGTTGTGTGGAATTTAATTGAAAAAATGTCTCTTAATTATGGAACATTTATTTTATTCGTCAACTTCCATTACTTAGTAATCTTAAAAATAAATAAATGACTGAATTTAAAATATTTTGGACTAAAAAAATTGATTTAAGTAGGCCTATGATTAAAATGTACGATCTTTTGTTTTGTTTCCAAAATGTATTTCAGGTCAGGAGTGAAATATTAAATTATAGGCTCTGTATATTTAGCATGTTAAAAAACCCTACAGACATGTACTAAGATATAGTTTGTTGCTTGTAGGCCTAAATAGTTTCTTGGTAAACAAAAAGCATTGAAAATAATAAACAACGATTCAATCATATAACAGCTGATTTCATCCATTAGCTTTAATACGTCAACAAAAATTAAATAAATATCAAAACGTGTTCAGCTAATGTACAGTATAATACGCTCAGTGACTACTGGTTCCCTATGCTACGTATTAACACAATACACCCCACTCGGCCCATGCGTGTAAACTGTCTATGATGTATGCAACTAAAAGATTAGAAATGATTCTCCCTCTCTTTCTTCTCAAATTTTGGTTGGAGTCGGAGAAGGGGAACAGTTTCAATTCTCGTCTCAATCTGGCCAACTCATGCTACCGAGGCTAAAAAAATCCTGCGTATACACTGCGCACTGCACATGCGTTTAGAGTGTGTTCCGCTTTTTGTCATTTTTCCCTACCAGAGGTTTGCACAGGGGTTGAGGAATAACTGTTATGCCATTTTCTGTGCTGAATGAGTGTTAGCATTGTTGTGACGTAACATCCATTCACCATTGCGCAACATTTCAGTTTTCTTCCTTCAAATACTTTTACCCAATCGTCCCGAAACTTCAAGATAGTAAAAACTATTAATTAATTGTTGATCTTGTGAAAGAAATTCGTATGATAAACAACTCACTTGCAATCAAAGAAAACAGTAATCGTTAGTTTTACATTCTATCTTGACAGACGTGCTCTCTTGGAGCTTGGAGAACTTTGTGATAATTGGACTAAAGCCTTCACCGCATAACTAAATACCAATGTTTAATTACCTATTATGATGTGCTTAAGGAATGGAATACACTGTCATTTACCCTCTCAACCGTCTTGTAGGGGTGTTTTAATCCTCTTCTTAAACCAGAGAACAATCAATCCCTATTTTTTGCAGCACAGTCGTCCAGAACAAAAATGATAGCCTTCTTTGATACTATGAAATCATTCGTTGTCCGATTCGAAACTTCATACCCGTAAAAAGTTTGCAACATTCGAAAAGTTTTTGTGAACAATTCCCCAACTTCACACAAAACACATTGCTCTTGGAGGACTCTTATTAAAAAAGTGGCAAAACACACAAAGGCTACTGCTGAACAACTCCTAGCTCCACAACATTTAATAAAATAGCTGGTAATTAATGAAGTTATACTCAAAATAGACAATTGAATGATATCGTGATGACTAGTTGCCAAGTAACTCAATCAGTCCTGAAGCTTTTTAATTCAGAGCTTGTATGGATAAGATTAAACTTTTTTTAAGGCGACTTCAGCCTATGTCTGGCATGCACTGACTATATTTCTACCTTTGTGCAATAAACACAACTACAACAATGTTTACATTAGGGTTGTACTTAGGGTAAACACACTTTAGATACAAATGATTTTAAAAGCTATTTTATTATTATTAAAGCTCAAAGCTAGTTTAAACTGTGTTAAGTACTAAACGGATTTGACAGAAGTAGGCTCTACGGCGGCGGTGGAAATTTTACTTAATTTTAGCAGAGCTTGAGTAGGATCTTTATCAGAGAACTCAAATTAAAATCAATTTAATTTTACAAAATTTGATCATGGATAAGAGATGTTATGCGGATGACAAACTGAAATAAGAAAAGTGTCAGAGACAAAGTGCATTATTGAGACAAAACCAATCATTGTCATGTCGAACGACTCCTCATCTGTACTGTTGACTTTGCAACACATCTCAGTTGTAGAAAATGATCATGAGGTGTACTACAGTGGTATCTGTAAATTTGGAAACTTTGGTGTAACACTCTTTAGCATAGCAATCGGCTCTCTGAGTATAAGGACCTTTCTCTGTGGTTCCACCAACCGCTGATCATTTCCGAAACAAATGTTTATATGAAATTCATTTTACCTTATTACTTGTAGGCCTACACTTGAATCGCAGTTAATATTGTATAATTGTTTTGTTGTAATATTTAGTATAGTAAATCCTATAAACAATGTAAAAGAAATTTGATCGTTAGCTAATTCTTGTTTCATATTTTGTGAATATATTATTTTATAGTTGAATTTTCCTTTATAGATTATTGTAAATTATTATAATGTGTTATTATACCTGTGGATATGTTTATTGGTTGTTTGTATATGCCACGTTTTGTAGTTTCTCTGATAAAATTAAATGGATCATATTATACAGAATTATTTGTGAGAGGTTGGCACAACTTCAGGAGATGCTACGACCTCATAAGTCCAGAAAAGCGTTGTTTTCCAGGTATCCGCCATTTGGTTTTTGTACAAAATAATTCATAACTAGGGAAATGTTTGACTGATTAAGTTCAAACTTGGCTTGAAGTTTGACCTAGCAATGCTCTATTTTGATCAAAATAAGCGATTATATCCAATCATGCGTTTCAAAATGGTGGCTGTTTGAAAATTTCAAACCTAAATTACTCAAAATCCGTACATTTTAACAAAAAATATCAAGATACCTTTTTTGTAGCTCTCTTAATTCCCTAACAGACGATGTAACTGTAAAAATAATCGGATGAAGGGTAATAGTTAAATTATGTGAAATATTGGTTTGTTCGTCCCGTCATCCTGTATCCAACACAGGAAACAACAATATTGTGGGTACGTATGCTGTTATTATCTTTAACTTAACTATTATCCTTTATCCTTTTGTTTTCACAGTTACACCATGCGATAGGCAATTAAAAGGGCTATAAAACAGGTGTCTTGACATTTTCTGTTAAAATGTACGGTTTTTGGGTAATTTAGGTTTAAAATGTTCAAACAGCCGCCATTTTGAAATGCATGGTTGGATAGAATTGCTTATTTTTCTTTAAAGGCATCATTGCTATGTTAAACTTTATGCCACGTTTGAACTGAATCGGTCAAACATTTCTCTAGATATGAGTAGTCTATTTTGTAAAAAACACAAAATGTCGGACATACATGTTGATTGGTATAAGTGTGCCAGCTATTTCTCTTGAAATCTGTAAGAGCTATTAACAAAAGTTAAAGAGTAACTCCCATGGACTTTTAGTTCTGTTTGGTGACTGACATTTTTATCTTACCCTCCATTTTTCCAATATGGCGGCCAACTTTAGAATTTCTTATGAAACTCCCTATATTTTATGAAGATTTTTAATTTCACAAGTTATTTAAGACTTTTTTGTTCTTGGTTTTTTTTTAACTAGAATTATGACTGTATTGTGGTTTTTTTAATTAACAAAAAGCGTATTTGTTGATTTTTAAAAGTTATTTGCTTGTCTAAAAAATTATTTGTTAGTGTTAAGAGCGTTTTTATTTGTTCAAAATGTTTCTATACCAAAATATCATCCGCTCAGATAGGGTGTTTTTAAAACTTTGTACCCCTCTAACTTTTAAACGGTTAGTCTTAAAAAAAAAAAAAAAAAACCAAGAACAAAAAAGTCTTAAAATAACTTGTAAAATTTAAAATCATCATATACAGAGTGTCTTGCAACCATATGAACAAACTTTATCACGTTATTCAGCATGTAAAAAGAAACAAAAAATGTAATATAACATGTGTCCTATCTGTCTGTCTGTATGTGTTTTTTACAAAATACTTAATATTTTTGGAAGTAGAAAATATATTGAGCTCAAACTTTGTACACATAATTTGTTGTGTAACCTTTTATCTTTGTATGAAAAATTAGAACATTATTTTAAATATTTTCAAAATGGCGACCGTTTAGAATTTTTAATGTCAAATATCTCAAAAACCGCTAACTTTACAAAAAAATTACAAGAGACAAAAAAGTTTACTTTTTTAATAACAAACTCAATGGTTTTTTTTTATTTTATCTGTAGTTCAAAAGACAACAGAGATATTGATTAAAAAAAGGAAAAATGTATTTCTTGGTAGTTGTCAACAATACCCAAAATTACTCTAGAAACAAAATATTTTAAAGTTATATATTGAGCTACAATAATAAGTTATTTACATAATGTTCCGAACACTTTCTGAACTGATTCTAATAATGAATAATTTCTAATTAATGAAATAATGAAAAATTTCTTATATTCATAGGTCTGGAAATGCTTCGTTAGAGTCACAGCTGGCGAAAGATTTCATCCCTGTTTCAGATTACAGACTCACAGAAACGAATCCCTATTGAAATATGTAAGGCGTTAATTAATGTGTAAAATTTAATTTAATTTACGTAAAACAAGCAAATTTAATAAAATAGGTCCCAGTGCTGTAACTGCAGTATTTTTTTTATTGTAAGAACTGAATATAAGAACTTTTTTCATTATTTTTACCAGTAGAATCAGTTCAGAAAGTGTTGGGAACATTATGTAAATAACCTATTATTGTAGCTCAAAATAACTTTAAAATATTTTGAAAGAGTAATAAAAAAAATATTTTACTCTCTAGAGTAATTCTGGGTATTGTTGACAACTACCAAGAAATACATTTTCCTTTTTTTTTTGTCAATATCTCTGTTGTCCTTTGAGCTACAGGTAAAATAAAAAGACCATTGAGTTTGTCTTTAAAAAAGTAAACTTTTTTGTCTCTTGTAATTTTTTTGAAAAATTAGCGGTTTTTGAAATATTTAACATTAAAAATTATAAACGGCCGCCATTTTGAAAATATTTAAAATATTGTTCTAATTTTTTGTACAGTGATAAAAGGTTACGCAACAAATAGGTGTACAAAGTTTGAGCTCAAAATCTTTTCTACTTTCAAAAATATTAAGTATTTTGTAAAAAACACATACAGACAGACAGACCGAAAACAGAATGAGATAGGACACATGTTATGTTACATTTTTTGTTTCTTTTGACATGCTGAATTACGTGATAAAGTTTGTTCATATGGTTGCAAGACACACCGTATAATGTTCATTCATGTCGCTGTGACTGCAGCCATGGCTAGCCAATTTTAGCAGCTTTTAAAGTCGCCTCATGTCAAGGATTTAGACTCATTACAAACTCTCTCACCTGTACAAATTTGGCAGTGGTAAAAAGTTCTTGTTCATATTTAAATCACTCTAGTTAAAATGATCAGTAAACATATCCTCAACTGGAATAATGTGTAGTTCTTATTTTGTACCATACGTTTTATCGATCGATTTGAAATTGTAAAAAAATGTACAGTTAAATTATAAATTGATCTCTCTAATATTTAAGTTTATTATGAAACATAAATTGTGCATTTGTAAACTTTTATAAATATTATATATTTTTGTTCATTTTATGCTTTCCAATTATGTTGTTGGCCTACATTTTCTCCTTCGTAAAAATGTATTTGATTCAAATCTATTTCAGATTAGTTTTAATGAAAAGCTTTTAAAAGCTAAACAAGTTGTTTGAGAAGTCTCTACCTAAAATTTTTGTGTTATTTCTTAGTGTAACCATTCACTACACAGTTTGTCTGCAGTCCGCGGACTGCAGGCCAATTAACTGAAGATAAATCTTGCCACACACACACACATACACAGTTCTCAGACAGGCTGAAACCTGCAGATTAGATAGACTGTCGTTTATCTTTGTGTGTGTGGGCAAATATCTTAAGATCTAATCTGCAGACAAAATCTTTAGGCTATTGAAAGTTTTGTGACAGATTTACTTGTATTTCATACGAAATGAGTGATAAATCTGTACTTTTTTGACGGAATTTACAGAAACTTACCGTCAAAATCCTTCTTTATGGAAAGTAAAATCAAAGTAAATATAATTTAATTGAATGCTACCAGTATGCCTACAAGTTTGATGACAGTACAGTTAAATTATTAATTAATCCAATTATTCTGTTCAACCAGCAATTCACTACATCGACACACACAATCAAGGCCTTTAAAAAATAATTGTGTAAATGATTATGCTTTATCTGATTTTATAAATTTGTTTATTCTTTTTAAAAATTACAATTTTTTCTTCTTTTAGCAAAATAACAAATTATTTTAATTAAAAATTTATAAAATTAGGATATAATTATTTTCTGATATTAAAAATAAATTTAGAAACATCAAAAATAAAATGAAGTTCAAGTAGTCAATCTTTTGCCCAGTAGTATTTTTTTCTTCCCTAGTTTGTAATATTATTAATAAAGCTGCAACTTTTTATTTGGATACATAACTATTTTTATTTCATTTTTTATCTACGGTACACGTTTTATTTACTTTTACCAATAAATTTTGAACTGAACTGTTGACAAAACTGTTATTGTATGGTGAATGTACAGTTTGCCTGCAGTTATTAATCTGTCAGTTCATTATCTACAGATCAAGTCTGTCATTCGAACTTAATAGTGTGTGGCCTGTGACAGTTAAAAATCTTCAGTTGGGCCTGCAGTCTGCGGACTGCAGATAAACTGTTAGTGAATGGTTAGGCCTACACTTAGACAAAGACAACTCAAAATATAATTATTCAAAATTTAAAAAGTTTTTTTTTTACATGGTTGTCATTGTGTTTTTCTCTTGAAAATGTTTAACTCATAAACTTATTTAGGCCTACGAAGTTTATTTTTGCATAGAGTTTCATAGCATTAAAGCCAATCTAAAAAAATAATAATAAATTCAGATTTAGGATTGAGAGTCCTTAAAATGACCTCTTTCAAGACACAAAATTGATAGTACCACACAAAATTTAGTTTTAGATTATTAAAGCATAGGCTATTTAAAAAAAGTGTTAACCATATTATGAATGTCTGCTGCTTAGCAAGTTATGTATTTGAAATATGTCAAATTCCAGTGGTTTAACCGTTAATTAAATTTGAATTCGACATTACACAGGTTTTTACATAATTGGAAAGTAATTTTCGAAACTAATTTTTGCTCTATTATGACTTTTGTATATATTATGTACCATACCCTCCCGGTATCAAAATTAAATAGCCTAGTATCCCAAGAATAAGTTTATAAAACTATATTCGTCCATAAAAAACATATTTTTCCATAAAGTTTTTGTAAGAAATAAAAAGACTGTTTGCATTTCGTAATATAAGGGAAACGTTTTAGTTTTTGTGCAACAAATAATTGGGATTTATAAACGTCTGGTGGTTCTGGTTTGTAAAAGGAAGGAATGTTGGGTTTGGTAAAATTTTGAACTTGTAGCACAGTTTTGAGTTATTAAGATGCTAGGCCTAAATTATAGTACATCCGTTATCGTTTATTATTAATAGAGCCGTGATTTGAAAAATAAAAATAAATTAGCAGTTTGCGTGTAAAATGTTTTGCCATGTTTGATTTATAGAAACCAATAGGAGTAATTAAAACCTATTTTTTATTATTCCTGCCTATCTGTGTGTCTCAATCTTATAGCTCAGTTTTTACAGTTAAACTTTTTTACAAATTTTGCAATTTTTTAGTACCTTTTATTCTTCTGAAATATGAACCTTACGAGAAATTTAGTGTATTGTTCCCCATTACCTTCCGGTACATTGAAGTATAACCAAACAATTTGTTCTCACCTCCCCCAACAAGCTTAGTATTGTAAAAAATGTCTTTTAATTCAATTGTAACATATCACTTGATATTTTATTGGAAGAACTTAGTCATAACCATGATTGAGTAGGTGCCAGAGATAGGGTTCAAATATTACTCAAACTAACTACCGAGAATATAAATCAAGTATTGAAGTCTATAATTAGTCATGATATTTTATTTTTGATTTATGTTTCCACTATTACAGATTATTAATTGTCAAATGCCAAACCTTACACCAGGGCAGCATGGCAAAATGATTCGCTTCAATTAGAAATGAACATATAAACATTTTAACCCTACAACTGTCCATGTTAATGTTTTGCAACGCCAAGTCATTTCGGTGCGTGTGCAAGCATATTTTCAAAAATTCGCCAAATATAGTAATTGCATACCAATCCAAAAGTGTTCTGTACCTTTTTTGTAGAGAAAGGTTAAAAAAATCCATATCTTATATATTAAAAAAATTCAGTTTTTCTTTTCCGAGTCCGTTCGGCTCTTCTACCAGACCGATTTTCATAATTGAGGTCTTAAATTAAAGGTATGGACGCCCAGATTTGCCATCAAGCATCCGCATCAATTTATCTACCGCATAACTCGACTTATACTCAATCAAAAATTCCACCCCATGCATTTCTTATGGGAGTTTCAAATTTGCAGAATTGTCTTATGATTGTTTTTCATATATCTCCGGATTTAATCTAGGTACATAGTTAGTTTTGGTCTTGAAATATTCATTGTATTACAGGCTTTCATAGGAGATAGAGATCATTCAAATTTGTCGAATTTAAGGTGAGTAATGAACCTCCAAACAACATAAATTTTCATTTTTTCCAAAATTTGCCTTTAATTAAAGATCCATATCTCAAATTCTTATTAAATTATTCTATATATTTTAACCTAAGAACCTTCAGTGAAATACCGGCTTTCATTTGAGTCATTGATTATTGAAATTGGGCGAGTTTTAAGCGAACGCACTGTGGACAACCAATATAAAGTTTAAATTTTTCTAAAGTTTTCCGAAATTGTCTGTATAAAATCCTTTCCTTCTTTTGTTAACCATATGTTTATATCATATGTTTATGGAACATATGATTGAATATTCTTTCATATTTATGTACCATCGCATATATTATTTCTCAAGACTATTTTTTTGTCGGTACGCCATAACTTCCTTAATACATCATCAAATTACATGAATGAGGCATCATTTTAAAGCTTTCCTTAACCACTACACGGGAAAAATAGACAAACAGCTTAAAATTCATGTTTTAATAACAAAAATTGATTTAAAAAACTTTTATATTATACTCTGTATGTTCCTAATGAAATACCTTCTACTAAACCATCTCTTTAACTAGCATGATAGCTGTTAGTTAGATTGTTTACACTGTAAGATTGTATAGGGAAACTGTTATTTATAAAGCAATGTAAATAAATAAACTTAATTAACTGAATTAAATCAACGTGTTAAATCAGGTAAATGTAGGCCTACTCCGAACTTGCGAAATATTCGCACGGGTCAGCTAGTATGTAATTAAAAAATTTATTGATGTAAAATTGTAAAAGTTATTAGCTCAAGAAGCAAAAAATGTTCAGTAACGAAAGGAAAAAGTTCAACTTTAGGCCTACATAACAAGTCGTAAACATTTTTTGTAGTTTTTTCGTAAATGTAAAAAAGTTTCGTAATTTAGTTCTAAATAGAACTGTATAAAAACATTTATCGATTTCAAATTTCTTATTTTGAAAACACCAGTTTTTGTGTTCTAAATACACGATTGCTAACAAAACCGCCTAATTTGAAACGTAATTTACTAATATATACTAAAAATGAAATATTATTAAAACAAAGTGTAGAGAATAAATCAAAGAATTGAACTGTATACTTGTATATTACCTCATCATAAAAGTGTTTTACTTAGAATCAATTGAATTGCAAAAGTAAGATGAAACAAATGAAACCTCGTGCGGACAAAGGAAATTCAAAATATGACCGTTGAAGACAATGGAAACAGCCTTGTTTTGCAAACTCAAGCGGTAGTAAGAATTCTGTGCAAATATGAACTTTCAACTGCTGTTTGAATAACATCTAAAAAGTCAAATATAGTTTGCTTTACACCAAATGAAAGATTGAACTTTGGTCTATAAATAGATATCAAAAAGTCTATTGAAATAATTCGAATTATAAAAGACATCTCGAACGCAAAATGTGTTGTTTTATTGGTTGAAATCTGCTCAATTGCAAAGGTTTACAGACAATTCCATATCTTTGGAACTATTTGTCCGATTTTGGATTGGATGGCAGTTTCAGATAGGTAAAAGTGTGATGAATCCTTCAGTATACAGATATAACTCAGAAAAATACCGGGCGGGCTGTATTGAAAGACATAGAAAATGGAATTGAAGTTAGTTTTTGTGCATTAAAATTCGCGCGACATTGGCTTTTAGAAAACTAAAAAACTGCAACGATGATTACGTATGTAAATATACGTTTTAGAAAAAACTTGTAAATGCAAAAATTAAAGTTTAGATCATTTCCTTTCCAACGGTTTTTGATTAATTGTGATTGGATAGTTTTTAGTGGGTGAAATATTCATTACAAGTAGAGTTGTCAAAATTGATCGTTTTCACGTGCCACGCCCCCACGACCACTCAAATTGAGTAGTCTGACAGTTGCAGGGTTAAGCAAGCCACATTGACCAAAATTGATCCTGTAAAAATTCCCATTTGTATTTTTTGCTAAACCGTGTATACTAAACATACTTTGAATATAGTTTGTAAATGTATATGAAATATCAATATATAACACACGTTTTCAGTAAACAGACGGTTGTGGCTTTTTATTACACGCACTCATGTTTGCTCAGGAATTCAGAATTTATCTGGGTGAGACCGGTTATAGCGCTAAAATGACAATAAAAATGTTTCCTGTAACCTTGCAACCCATGTAGGGTATCTAAAAATCTATAACCAAACTGGAAAGTAGCTCAACGGACATGTTAAACTGATAAGTTTTGAAAATATAACTATTTACAGTTTCAGCTCCTAGCTAAACAATTATTGTGGACACAATTTTTGTTTTGATAATTTCGTTATACCCAGTCTATTTTTATGATTTCATTAAAGATTTCCAGAAACCGTATGAAAAATGCTGCCTACTCACCATCACAGCAACTGAGTTACAAAGTTAGGAGAAACACATTTAGACAACTTTTCTTTTTCAATTTTATTTCACGATAAGATTATATCGCTCAATGTTTAGCCAACACTAACCTATATGGATACCTGTCTCCAACTTTGTTAATTCTGATGTACGGAATCATTTCAATTCTCATTCCTATTTCGGTGGTTTCTTGTTCAGAATACAGCTATCTAACACCTATGTCAACAACCACAGAATAATATAAGTCATACAAACTATCTTAAAAACATCTAAAACAATAAAAAACCATTCACTACTTACTTCCACTAGCTTCAGCACAACCATAAAAATATTATTTACTAAATTCTCACGAAAATATTTACAAATAATGTAGACGCACCACCATTTTAGTAATACTAACAATTTTTTTATCAGTAAATTTCTCATCCGTTTTCGTACGTTCAGGTTCAAAACCTAAAAGACTTTTCCACATTAATAGCGTACGACCACGGCTCCGAAATTTGCCTTGTACATACCAGAGTCGAATGAATCACGGACCAAATTTGGGAACAAAAAGCAAACTTTCAGTTTTCAGTGCCAACTTAGAATATCAGCAACCCTAATTTTATACGCCCTCCTGTCTCTACGCCTTATATGCTATCAATTATATCTAAATCCCAAAAAAATCATGTATTTTCTATTTTGTACAGAAATTGTATCGTTCATCTGTGTTATTAAATTTGGTGTACGTTGTGATAAAATATTGTTTATTTATGAAATCCTTCCTTTAACCCTAGATTGGTTGCAAGTAAGTATTTTCACATCTAGACTTGGGGCCCAGCCTGGCTCTTGGCGGCCCTGCCTATTGTTCAGTGAAATAATAGTGGGGTAACCGGCCAAGACTGAAAAAATATCTGAGGAGAAAATATTAATTTATAATATAAGAGTTGTTGAAAACGGCTGATTTGTTTTTAACAATGTAAACATAACCATTATAAACGTTTTGAAAATGTCGTGTCCACAGGAAAATTACACTTTAGAAGACAGCAATCAGTGATTAGATTCTTGTTGTTTAAAGGAACAAAACCATGCGAAATGTTTTCAATAATGAAAAAACTTGTCTGAATTGCACAAACTTTTGCAAGTATGCAGGGGCATAGTCAGGAGGAGGGATATCGGATATGTCCCTACCGAAATTTCCAGATTATAAAATATCAACAAACCCCAGATAAATCAGTTAAAAAAATTGAAACAATAACCCTTAACTGTCTAGCGACTTAATTCAGCTGAGGGAACACACGTTTCGTTAAAGTGTATTTGTTGTTAAAATTCGTCACACTTGGTACTTTCTTACAAGAAACTAATTACAGGTTCCTGACTGACAAATATGCATTGGAAAGCATTTGATGTTTACTTCAAAAAAAATGCTTAAAGCTACAAGATTAAAGTTGTGTTGCAAAGTTCTTTCAAAACGGTTGGCTCAACGACGTGTGTGATCCTTTTCAGCTTAAAGGTGAGATAAAATGTGGAGAACTTTTATGAATAATAAGAAGTGTGATTTACCACATGACTTTGAATAAGTATGATCGCCAGATGTTTTTAAGGCGTGAATACCTCCGTTACCGATAACTACAGCTACAGCTGAGAGGTCATTTTCAACCCTTCAGCGCTTAAAAACATATTTTTTCAGCACAAAATCCCAAAGTAGGCTTAAGGGTCGGCTCTAGCTGTCGGCCATGTTGGCTGACACTCCATAAGACCAATTTTAAATTAAAATCCAAATTTTCCCTTTATTTTTTATCGGAAAATTATAAACGATATGACATTTTAAAGCTATGGTCAATATGCATGCAAATGGCTTTTTAAAAACTAAGAAAAATATTTTGTTTAATATTTATTAACAATTTAAAACATTGATTTTTAATATTTTTTATGTTGTCACTATTAATTATAGCGAAAAAAAAACTACCAAGCAATTCACCTAAAGAATTTTAGGATTTAGGATGAGCAATGTCCGCATAACCTACCACCGCTATAGGGAGTCCCAGGTTGTTTTCTGTTTTACTAGAGCCGACCCTTAATTAATGGACTGGCACATTTGTCTATTCACAGAGAAACAGAAGTTATCCCAGATAATGTCTTGGATTTATTGGCAAAGGAGCCCAGAAAACTTAAAATCAGCTTTCAGTGCAAGATCGTAAGCATATGATTATTTTTTTATTATAATTACTTGTTCGGACATTTGCCATCATTTGTGTGTTAAATAATCAAACACGACGTTTCGGGAATACAAATCAATTCCCGTTCTCAAGTGACTAAAACTAACGGTACATAAACCTACGCAACTAGGCCTATGTAAGGGTGAACAAAGTGAAACTACAAATTATTACTAACCTTAAATATCTATATGATGGATCTCAGAGCTAAGACTGAGAAGTCAAACACAGACACAACACAATTCATACACTGAGCACACGCAATTGATGGCAAGCGTCTAGTTTACAAGTTGAAGATAGACTGACAACTGGCCAGAGTGTTCAGGTGTGGCCAACAGGAATGGGTAGTTCCTTATTGTTTCATATAGTGCAGGTGTTTCGCACAACAATGGGTTATAACACCATGTGGTAATTCTACTGGTAAAAGTTCAGCATTTTTATTAGTCGGTAACTATTTCTGTTTTATTATTAATATGGTTATTATAATCAAGTTTTAGTTATTTTTTTAATAATGGGAGCCATAGTGGCCTAACTTCAATGCTTGTTTGGCTGATAGGGTTGTCCGCTAGTTTTATGTATGAGGCTTCAATTATTTTACGTTTGTAAAGATTACTTTCCCGGTGAATGATTTTTGCCTCTTCCCAATTAAATTTGTGATTTTCAAACCATATATATTATGTTCTGCAATTTTCGATTTATCGACTAGGTTCACCCTTACATAGGCCTAGTTGCCTAGTGTCTTGCCTAGTGGTGAACTAAAAACATAGGTGTCTGATAATTAACTTCTTCTTCAACTTGGACTTGCGGGACCTAAGAAGAGATATGTTACTAACATGTATTAGGTTATTCTAGTTATATAGGTTATTGGAACGCTGTTATTTATCCTAATACGCTATAAATCATCCATCTGTAGTCTTGCTTGTTTGCCTCTATGTAATGAGTAATGCATTTATTAATCGCTACACTCAAACAATTATTTCTTAAATAATTATTTGTTTACTTTTAAGTCTAAAAGCATGGAATGGTCCCTATTTAATATTAATTAAATTATATAGTAATTTGTAACATCATTGTATTTATAAAGTTGTAATACTATTCTATAGTATTTTTTTTAAGAGAAAATAATTAAATTTTGAATTATTTCAAAAGATTTGGGTGGGCCCGGGCCCACCCGCTAGAGCCGCCCCTAGGCTACGTTGCAAGTCTGGCTTTGATATCAAGGTAAAGAGCTTTTAAGTGCGTAAATAAATAAAGAAGCTGGTACCTATATCGATGAGACAGATGTTTTAATAAAAATCTGGATTATGTTGAAAGACATACGGTAGTTTTACTTTTTTCGTATATACGATTGTGAAATTACATCCCTCTCTTTATATTTTAAATGACCCTATTACAACTATAAAAATATGATAATACGATTCATTCTATTGACCAAAGGTAGGCCTACTTTTGGTAGAACTCCATTTTTAAGGAAAAAACAAAACACAATATTTAGCAAAAATTCTACAAATTTTTTTGAGGCTTGCCCAAATAGAAGACTCAAATAAATTTTTAGAATTTGCAAAATATTGTTTGTGTAATTTTTTCTTTGTTCCTTGTTGCGGTAACTGTACCAAACATAACTTTTCACAGGATTATAGTAAATTAAATTTCCTTTCGAATGATAAAACTCACAAATTATACTCGGGCTTATGAGTGGGAAAAATCATGCAATATCCTCGCTTTAACTTTGCTTTTTTGGTTTGAATGAAATAGGCCGCCATTTTTAAAATATCTGGGAAATCCTATAAGGACCCTTTCACAAAAAAAATCAGCAATTTTTAAGGATATTTACTACCACTTTTCAAGGTAGTAAAATACATATACTTATATATACTACTCCTCAAATCCCTACCAAAAAACGATTAAACGATCTAACTCCGCCATTTTGAATCGGATCGAAAAAGAGTGAATATAAAGAATCCTACTAGGACCCTTTCACCCTAAAATCAGCAATTTTGAAACATATTTAGTACTAACACTTCTATCCGAGAATAAAACATATTATAGGCCTATACATAATAAATTAATGAATTTTGGGTATCCACTCTAAATGGGCTGAAACGTAGGCATATAGAAACGAAGTCCTACCCTCCTCCTACCAACCGTTTTTAAGTTGGGTTGTGTGAAATAGCTCTCTTCTTAAAAAATTCGGCTAAAAATGCCAAATCCCCTATGTACCTAGGTTGAAAGCTGATGAGGCGGGAAGAAGGTAGATGAACAAAACGGAAACAGAATGTCCAACAACGAACGCTACGGAGATAAAACAATAAAGATAGTGGAGTTTATTATCACTATCTCCATTATAAAGTCATAAATAAAATGCGAATACCCTTGATTATATTTGAAGGTCCATAATCAAAGTTAATACTATATCAGATGAAAAACATATATTACAATACAGGTAGCAAATTTGATTATTTTTCAAAAGTCATTGCAGCATAAAATATATTGAGTTCTGTACCGGTACGTATTTATCAGTGGGTACCGTTTGAAATATAAATTATATAATTATGTATAACTGGTTTCTATTCACAATAGACTCTTAAAATATGAGTGCAAGTTATTAAATAAGCTACAAATAGTACATTTTAAAATATAAAAATGCATCTCCCCTTTTATCTCGAACAATTTTTATATTTTATTTGTTTTAAATATAATACGAAATCACTGATTGAAACACTAAATTTTTATCTATGTTCCAGTTTCATGTTACCGATAGGCGATAATCCCGCCAAATCGGCAAAATTGACTTCCATCTTCCATCAGTCAGTTGAATTAAGATTTAATTATTCAGGCATTGTATTGTAAATATACAAATTACAGTTTGTGTTGTGTTTGTATGTGGCGCAATAGAGGTTTGATATTTATTGCAGAGTAAAATTATTGTTTTTATATTTTTCTCATTTGCTGCTAGAGTTTGATTATTTATGTACGATGACTCAAAAATTAACAGAAGGTTCACTCCAGGTAAGACACATTAAGGTTAATTTTGTTTTTGTAAAACATGTTACCGGTATTGCATTGCTCATATATTATGATTCAAGAATTGGGTTATCTAGGCCTACTTGGACAAACTTCCTATTTCTAGGCTTGGCAAAAATACATTTTCCTATAATATGTATGATAAAGGATAAACGCAAATGTAGGCCTACAAATACCATGGCAGAATTTTAGAATGCCACTACTTCTAACATGGCTGCCTTGCAACCTAAAAGCAATTTAACCATTACTAACTTACAGTCTAGGTATTTGTTTACTTTAACTTGTCAATCAAAACTACTACTAACACACAAACCTGAACTTTTTTCTTAAAGTATTTAGGCTATACACTTCACTGATGCCGGGAAACCAATATTTAACCATCTTCAACACGTACAACATTAAAAACTTTCAAATCAAAAGTTCGTTATAGTTATGGAAATTTACATTGTAAAGTGCCGACATGTTTTTCTCACCGTCCTCCCAGCGTTGCCGGATTGTTCTTGTTCTTTTTTGTGTAGATACGAACAGTTTAGGCAACTCATTCTAATTATAAATAATGTAATAATAACGACGAAATATTATAATTATACTGTTATAGCGCTTCTTACTTTCCTATAAGGTCTTCGGCTGATGCTATTTTAACAAGTAGTTCTAGGCCTAGGATGTCTAAGAGTTTGTGGGCAAAGTCTAGGCCTATAACCCATCTCTTCACCATATTGCAAGGTAACAACATCTAAAAAACAGCCTGAAGTATTTACTTGGTCTCTTGTTTCCTACATCATCTGCAAAGATATCAGCAGGATGATGGCGTGTTGTAAACTTGCACCAATTTTGCCAATACCCTTGCTACTTGCACAATTTTAGGTCTTAAATATAGTTCAAGCCACTACACTATATTGATGAAAGTGCTAAGACTTAACCTATTTGCAAAGGATACACTGTAGAACATTATCCTAACGTGTCGTATTAGTAGGTAGATAAATTATAGTAGCCTACTCCAAAATATGCCGCGCTACCGAGATCATAGCTGCCAAGTTTTTTTTTTTTAGAAACGTTAATTAGCCTAGTTGGTGCCAAATCACATAGCCTATGATTACAAAATGAAAACATACTGTGACCATTAGGGTGTACAGTTTGTCAAGGGTTTTAAAATTTGAAGTTTCCTCTGCAGTTTAGGGGTAAATAGCCTACTGCAATTTAGCTGTGTAGCCTATTATACTAAAGTTTGTCAAATTTCTGTAACAACCAATATTGAAATTGTGATAGCTGTTATACAAATTAATTGCCTTAACATAAGTTAAACTTACCTACTGGTATTGGTTATACTTATTTCTAGTTCATAAATTGTTTTTGGGCATAATAAGGTTGACGTGCTATGAGTTTCCACAACTAGAAATCCATCCCGATTAATCTGATCTCTGTGTTTGTGACACAGGTTCGGTTGGGTTTGTTTTAGTTTAGTTTTTACTATCAGTTCAAGTACCTTTTGTTATTTCAACAAATAGACCTACACTATTTGGTTTTTTACATACCGTAAATGAATGCGAATTCATTCCATTAGCTTCCTCGCAGATAAACATTCCATTTATTTAATAGCCTACTATGACTCACAATAGTTAATAGAATAGGGAACAGAGTGGCCAAGAGGTTAAGGCTCTAGTCGACAGTCTTCCACAGTTGGAACAGCCAACTTATAGGCTGGTGTAAGTTTAAATCTAGTCAATGACTTTTCATTTACCTTAACTATATATACTACCTACTAGCCTCTATATCATTTTCAAATGTGAAATGAGCATTTTTAAACAATAAAAACAAATAAAAGTTAATACAATGATTATCTTTGGTGGTGTGGGGAAGCATGGACTAATGCATCTTAAGCCTCGTCCACACTTGCAGACTGTGTATGCAGACAATCTGCCGACTGTAGGTAGACTGAAGCAGACTGTCTGCCGACACAGTTTGTGATTCGAGTCTCCATCTTGTTTTGCGTCCACACTAGAAATCCAGTGTTTGACGACATGATGACAGAAGAGGACGTGGTTTTAGCTTGTGGGTGCTTTATCTTTCTAAATCATGTGGCTTATTTACGAAGGAAGAGGCGATGGTGGACCCGCAAGTTTCTCGAAGAAGGTTCCTATATTATGGCCGCAATTTGTTATCCGACCTCTGATTAGAAGATAGTGCAGGTTTTCGGAACTTCACGAGGATGACACCTACAGATTTTGAAATTCTGTTAGGATTCGTTGGGCCAAAGATATCAAAGAAATTTACTCGATACAGAGCTTCGATTTCAGCAACCATCCGGCTTGCTGTAACATTGAGATACCTAGCAAGGGGTGATTCATTTTACCAGTTTACAATACACCTTCAAAATATCCAAACAGATAATTTCATGGATAATTCCAGAAGTAATAATTCAATTTATAATGTAATACATATCATTGAATGCTTTCCAAACTAGGCTACTGATATCAGCATAGTAATAAGAAAACACAATGTGTACCATTAAGCTACACATACATAATATTATTACATATAAATTTGTATATTTACAAATTTATTAAATCAAAATACACGCATATATGAGTCACTTATTAAAGTTAAAATAAAATTATATACATGTTCTTTACAAAAGTATAAAATGTATCATATATCACTTTACAGTACTATACCTAAGTATTTTGATAATCGGCCGACAGTCTGCGTGTTTCCCGTTCGTTTGGAAAACAGAAAACATTGTCTTTTGTCTCCAAAAACACACAGACTGTCGGCGGACAATCGGCAGATTAGCTGAAGATGTCTCCGGAGACAAGAGAAATCACCGGAGAGACAGTAGGCCGACAATGTTTCCGCAGATAAGTCTGCAAGTGTGGACGGAGCTTTATTCTAATTACATCTTAACACTATACATGTAACGTTGAAAATTATAATGTTGACATAGCTCTATAACACCACTCTTTAATGAAAAATTAGAAGTTTTCCATTATAATTGAAAAAAGGTTGTATTTGCAATCTTCTAACTTTTCTCAACTTGCCTAGTAAAGTCTTTAATTATTAGCCTACCTAATTAATAAAATAGCCTACTCGAAACTAAGTTATTTGAACACCTAAAAAATGTTTTTATTAAATTGTTAATTTTAACTTGGCCAAATTTCCATCAGGACATAGTTTACCTACCATTTTTGCTTTTATACGAGAGTCTGAAAATGTAATTCATCTCTGGCAGTCTCCAAATAATGATAATCTAGATATGCTTAATGAACCTGCCATAACTAAAGTCATGCTCTACATATATACATAGTACAGTTAATACATATCCAACTTATCTGTCTAATTGTCTTTTTAATAAAAATAAGTTACAAATTTGTCATTTTACTTTATTCTTTCTTCTTTCGCTCTTATAAAAAGTAAGTTGTTTAACAAAAAATTAATAATTAATTGTTCAATTTCTAGGCTAACTTACAAACTTTATTTAATTGATAATGGTAGGCTACACAACTTGTTTTTTTTTTCAGACCATTATGAGTGGAGGAGAGGTTTTGAATCCTGTGATGCAGATATTGGTAAGTCACTTTTATGTTACAGTAACTTGTATCCACAAAATGTTTCAACCCTTTGGCTCCTGACGTTTTTTTTTGTATATTCGTTGAATCCCAAATTTTGGTTAATTTTAAGGTAGGCTATTATTGCCAATGAATTAAAAACATAATAAGATAGGCTAATTCTAATAACAACAAATAACAATATCCTTAAACAAACTCGTTTAAGTAAACTAGGTCTATTTGTGCATACAAATCGTTCTTGGACCAAAATAATAAATATGTTTGAATGTGACATTAGTCGTAAGGGTGATTTAAAATGCTAAGCTGGAGCATAACATTAACTAGGTATAGCCTAGGCTATTTGATTGTTGGTGTTCACCAAAAATGTTTTTAGTTAATTTGTCATTTTTCATCAAATAGGCCTAGTTTGAAAAGGCCTAAGGTGAAGTGGGGTAAGTGTAACTCGTTTTAGCATAGTTCAACTTTTGTGGCCTCTCACACATTAAACATGCAACGTAAGGAGGAGATGTTTTTACTAAAATGTTCCTTGTTTTATGATCTATCAAGTTAAATAGGACAGGCTACACTTAAATTAATCAAGCAGTTTTTTTGTTATTCCCCCCCCCCCAAACATGACACATGGTTACACTTCCCCAAGCATTCGGGGCAAGTGTAACTGTGACCTGTACTGGCCATTGAATGAGGCCGTAGAACCTATTGGGGCAAGTGTAATTATGCTCCATTTTTTACTGATCAAAGCACTTTTTGACTCATTTTGATATCTTCTTTTTTACAAAGTTATGAACTTTTTCGTGAAGTGACTTAACCCTAGAACTGCCAATACGTTGTTTCTGTAGTACCGGGCACGTTTTTACACTTTTGCAAGCTTTTAGTTAAAAAATCGTAAAAAATATTTATATTGGACAAAAAATGTATTATTATATATCATTTTTTTCCTCATAATGTGTACTATTTGGTAGATATCATAACATTTAGATCAAAATATCTGGAAAAAAATTATAGCCTGAATAGTTTCAAATTTTGTTTTGTAAAAAATAAAGATTGACGTAACCACTATATCTACATGGAAGCTCGAGGTTGTTACAAATATTCTGATAGCCATTTTATTCATTATTTTATGCAGAAAAAGAAAATATATAGTTTACAGCATTTTTTTTATAAATAAATAAATTAGAACAATAAAAAGAAGAACACGACAAAAACCATAGAAACGGGCAAAAAATTACTAGCCTAATGTAAATAAAAATTATTACAAAAAAATAGCTGATATATGTGGTACGATCCATCACTCACAATATTTACAACTAAATAATAAATAAATAATTAAATAATTTTAAAAAAATTCACTCAATAGATAAATTCAATTTCAAATAAACTGAATAGATTTACGCGCACAAACAACATCAATCACTTTCACCACAACAACGGTATGTAAACAACTGATCTGTGACGACTCGACTGTGAGTCGTTTTATTTCTGTCCATACATACGCACCAGCTGACTTTATACCATGTCCAATGAAAAAAGAAAGCTTGGAATCTGCTCTTTCCATCCATATATCATATGACATATTTGGAGAAAGATTAATTCATACAAAGAACAGATGTTTTAAATCGTCGATTTTCGACGATCGGCAAAACGGCTCCGGGTTTTAATCGTCGATTATCGACGTTTGGCAGATCTAGGGTTAAGGAAACTGATGAATCAGAAATATTAGATAAACTATTTCATGCACAAAACACACAGAATTATTCCACTTACCTTTGTGGACTTAAATTTTTGGTTAAAAAATAAGAGTTTTTTGTTGAAAAATTCTCTTGTAATGTTTTTTTCCTGAATCTATGCATCTAAAAAACGTCTTCCGCACTTTGTAGATTGTTTTATATGAGATAAAAGTTTGTTTTGCCAAGTTTATTTTGAAACGTAGTTAAGTTAGTTAATAGAAAAGACACCAAATCTAGGTTTTAACTTAAAATATATTTGTTATTATTTACATTTTAACACTTATATTTACAAAAAATATTTACAAACAAAACAATATTTTAAATCTACTGCAAGTCATATATCTTACGCATACGGTACACAAAAAAAGCAGAAAACCAACCAAAAGTTAAGATAGTGGCAACTTAAAGTAACTGGTGTCTGTGGTTGACACTTACCTTAAATTGTCGGGGTAAGTGTAACCACGGCTGTAATAACAAAAATAATTCAACGAGAGGGAATACAAAAACACCACTAGAATCTGCTTGCTAAACTCTACCAAACAATATTCTAAGTGAATTTGTTAAAAAGCAGAAACAAACAGATTTCGACTAGGGCACTACCATTCCGTTTCAAAACGTAAGCATTTTTCTAAACTGCATTAACAAATTCATACTGAACTTTTTGTTGATATTTTAAGTGAAATTCTGTGACAAACAGCCTGTATAAACATGCCAAGGAACTTTTTTCTCAAAATAACTTGTTGTCAGTTTCTGATAAGCAGAAGTTACACTTACCTCGTGATTCCACCTACCCCACTTCACCTTACATAAAAATTAGGAATTAGAAATCAGGTGATTTTGACAATCAGAATCAGATCACTGAATAATAGTCAAAAAACTGAATAGTCACTAATATCGACTTATGATCCAATACCTAGAATAGAATGTAGGGTGATATTCTTTCTTCTAATATATAATGCCATTGGAAAGGTTGAAACGGAAAATAAAAAATATGAAATCTTAACTGAGCCCGGAAAGAGTTTTCTTCCAAGTACAATAGCTTGCTATACAATTGGCCTATGGTTATTTAAACAATTCCTTTTTGTATCCAGGGGAGTAAAAGGATCGCTGGGAACGCTTCCAACGAACGTTACCGACTTCTGGTGTCTGATGGAGTGCATTTGAACAGTTTCGCTATGCTTGCGACACAGCTGAACGAGAAAGTCACATCGGGGGAGTTGTCTGATTATACTATAGTCAAAATCAACCGTCACATAGTCAGCATGGTGAATAACCAAGGCCGTGGAGAGAAGTAAGTGACCTCCAAGTTTGTCTGAAAATATTGTATGCAGATTCTTTGAGTGAAATAAAAGCAGGTTCTCTTCTCGCTAAGAAGGTAGCTAGATGAAGGTCTGAAGACCATGTTTAACCGAAGTTAGAGAAAAACTTGATTTCAACAATGATAGTTCATTGGTGCTTTTCACCTTGAAATTACAAAACAAAGCTTTGTGCCTAAAATTATTGTAAATCCACAGTTAAATCTCGATGATATAATGTAGTCCTACATTG
>JAGFPH010003123.1:14580-39034 GCA_018207615.1 Philaenus spumarius | reverse complement strand
TATAATTTGTTATTTTTATTTATTTTTTGTAAGCTGAGCATCTTACAGACTGTCTATGACGTATGCGACGGAGAGAGTAGAAATGATTCCCCTCTCTTTCTCCTCAACTGCCGGTTGGAGTTGTAGAAGAGGAACCATTTCAATTCTCGTTTTGATCAGACCAACTCATGTTACTGCGGCTAGATGAAATGCTCTGCATATAAAGGTGTGTCTAACACATTTGACAGAGAGAGTAGAAACGATTCTCCTAATCTTTCCTTTCAACTGCCGGGTGAACGAGAAGCGTTCTGATCCAGGTCAATTTGCCTACCGTGCCTAAAAAAGTTTCACTTCAAACGAAACTTAATTAAAAGCACAAAATATGATACATGCAGAGAATAATGTCTCGATTTGTTTCAGGTTTTGGAGGAAATAAACCGGCAACACCATTTCCTGGAAAAGGTATTTCAGGCAGCCCATCTACTCCGTTCGGTTCACGAACACATCCCATTGCAGGACTCAGTCCATATCAAAACAAATGGACTGTAAAAGTACGTGTTACAGCGAAATCACCAATCAGGACTTGGGCTAACGCTAAAGGCGAAGGCAAACTGTTCAGCATGGACCTTGTGGACGAGTCTGGCGAGATAAGAGCGACTGCGTTCAAAGATCAGTGCGATAAATTCTACGAAATGATTGAGGTTAGATGTATACATATTGGTACTAGTAGACCTGCACTTTATCAGATAAGTTTTGTTTCAACGTAGTTTTTTGGATCGGGGAATCGCTAACATTTTGAAAACTGTGTAGTGTGTGCCAATTTCATCTCGCCCTCAGTGCCTTTAATAGTATTCAAAAGATGGTTACCATCTAGGGCTTGTTTCACAATAATATTAGTCAATTTCTAAAATTAAATTAGAGAAGTGGCTATGCAGTAGTGAGTAGGCTCTCAGCAGAGAGAAAATTGGTATTTTCTCACCATGTGGGTTCAGTTGGTTTTCTATCCAAGTTTGGATATAATATTATGTCAATAAGAGAAAATTAAAATTGGTTTACTTTATTGTCAACTGGTCAAAGACTTTATTCATTGGTGTGATTTGTTCACTAACTTTACAGTACTCATTACAAATTATTTTGTGGAATTAATGCAAAGCTATTCCATTACAACAATTTGCTGCTTAGTTGACAATGTTCTATTTATTTTGTTTTATATACGAGGTATGGCTAGAAAAAATGGGATTTTTGGTGTAACTCTTTTTATTATTTTTCCTTTACAACTTTCATTTCATCCACTTCAATATATTCACCTCCACTATCCCTACACCTTTCCATTAAAATTGTCCACTATTCAAAACAGTGTTTTAAGTGATTTTCTAAAAGCATGTTCATGGTCTTCGCTTTTTCCTTTGCAACTTTCACTGTATCAAACCTGGTTCCTTTCAAAGCTTTCTTCATTTTCGGAAACATAAAAAGGTCAGGCAATATGGTGTTTGTATCACGGAAAAACAGTCCTGTTAATTTCTAGCCACACCTTGTTTATATTGACCACGGCAGATCGTTGTAGAAAGTGTTGGATGACGTAGAAGAAACTAAAACGAATGTTAATGATTCTTTTGTGCATTATTCGTTTTCGCACGAAGTTGAGATTATACTTCTTCTTCTTCTTAAGTGGGCCGTCCAAACCTTATGCAAGTCAGCCCCACATAAAGTATGTGAAACCCTAGTTGCCTCTGTCATGATCCATAAGCTCAGTGAACCTAAGGATCCTTTTGACGAGGTAATCCTGGGGGATGTTTTATCCTTTTTAGCTTTCCAAAGGTTTCATAACAACTCTTGCAGTCATAGATCAGGTGTTCTGCGGTTTCCTCCTTGAGGCCTCATTTCATTCATTTGGGGTCTCCGGTGACCTCACATTCTTTGCATGTGTTTTCTGAGTTGGCTGTGTCCTGTGACCACCTTCTTCACATTGAACCTTGTCAGCGTACGGATGACAGATGCAATTTGCCTAGATGGACCAAGAAGTGAGTTTTACTCATCCTCAAGCCTGGCATTTTCCTTCACCTACTTCAGTGCTCTTGTCTTGCCCAATCGGTGACGACCGGCATAGCTATTGATATGCCACAGAACAGTTCAGGTCCTGTGAACTCAGTTGCTGATGCCTTGTTTGCCAGCTTATCTGCACACACTTATTTCCTCAAATTCTAACGTGTCCCCGTACCCAACAGAGCGTGACCAGCTAGTTGACTCATTCCCAGACTAACTTTGACCTCATACGAGCTCAGAGCTGAGTATATACAAATTTCTTTAGTCTCCTAGTCTGTGATTTTCTCTGACACTTCCAATAAAGCTGTAATTTCTGTTTAGAATACTGTTGTGTGCTTCCCCGGGCATTGGCAGAATACTTTCTCGACTTGGGTTGCCACCACAGATTCCTGTACCTGTATTCCCCTTTGTTTTTTAGGCATCAGTGTACCACTTCAGCTCACACAGAAGGATAGGTCTCCTTCCCTCTAACCATTCCTCGTGGGTCGGTACTGGATTTTCATGTGGCCTAAGAACATGTCCAATAACCGACCATTGTTGTTATTCTAGAATGTCCCAGTTCTCATATATTTTAAATGTGCTCAGTTATGGTATATGAACGAAGATCTTCAAACCTTCCTGATCTTAACTTGTTACAATTCAAATATTTCCCTAACTCTGTAAATAAAATAAGAACGAAATTAAAAATACGTATTGGAGCGAGAGAGATAGAAGTCAAATTGGAATGTCATTCATTTAGTTAATCCGTCATACACGCCCGACACCTAGCGACAATTATGCGCAACACTAAATACTACAACGAAAAGGTACAATCAAATCACGACTTTCAACTCGAATTCATTAAAATAAAATTACAAAACGAATCTGTGGACCTACATTTCCTACATCAAAAATATTCAAAACTAAATTCTACTTCCAGGAAAGCTAAAATAACAACATAAAACCAAGTCAATCGACAAAGATTTACGTTAAAACGCAAGGAGAAACTAGGCCTATCTAATTACAAATCGAAGAGAAGTTGGCAGAATTAATCCGATTACAAGAAAAATACATTCTTATTAGAAAATTAAACCAGGCCTATGAAAAGAACCAATTTTTTACATCTCAAATGTCTTTGGTCTAAATCTAAAATAAACGCCGATAAGCTATTATAAATATAAAACCGAAACCTCGACCGACAAAATTTAATCGTAAGCGGATAATTCATTTATGTAAACTCCTCCCACGAAACGCTGTGATTCGTCCACGTAATTCTTGCCACCAAATACAAAGAATAAAAAATATATATTCCAGAAATTAGATAGCAATTATTGTAATAAGGAGTTATTTAAGTGTTTTCTATAATTTAACTGTTTAAAATCATATTAAATTCATTGTAAAACATTGTTATGTATCAAAACAAATCCACACAATTAAATAAAGACACAATTAAAATAAATCACACTTCACGACTCCCAAACACCTATTACATTAACAAACCCAAATCCCAGAAGATATGAAGATTCATCAGGCGTTATTATCCATTTCCTGGAAAGGTAGAGAAGCCCCAAAAGAAGAACATTGTTAAGTTGGCCACTGAATAGTGCAGTTGAGACAATTTTGGCTGTTGAAATTTAAAGAAAAGAATCGGTATTTGAATAAATATGAAGCTTATGGAGTTCAGTGTTTTTCCTTTATAACAGTTACTATCAAATTCTAATCTACAAGAACAAACAACCAATTGGGTGAGAACTTTCCAATTAACTAGGCCTAGTCTATTTTAAGATTCAACACCAAACCAGTTACCTTAGAGGGATAACTTATTTATTTGAACTAAACTGTGAATAATAATATATATATATATGTTATGCATATAGATTTACCAAGAACCTTTGAACTTTAAATTATTGTAAATTCAGTGATCTATTATAATACTAAATCCATTAACCAAATAACCTTTTTGACGATTCCACATAATCTTGCTCTCATTAATTTTGTACATATGTTAGTTGTGTTATCTATAATCAAATTTGTTTTCTTTTAAATACTTTGGGAAAAAGACGGCTCCAACCCACCGAGTTAAGATCTTGTGTTTTAAAATTTTATTGAACAACAATTAATAACCTGTTTATCATCAAACTTAGTGCTCATAATCTAAATAATATTGTTCTTTGAAAACAAATATCATTTTATGTATTACCTGTAATAATACAGAAGTAAAAGATTGTTTTATAATTGTAACCCTTGTCGACCATCTTATTTTAATATAGATTTAATTGTAAAGTAAAGTTATTGTGAGAGTGTTGTAGTAAACTAATAACTTACCTAGTGATGGGTATGTTTTCACCAAATATTTTCTAAATAATGTATGCGGATTTTTGTAAGTAAATATTATGATCAGTTGTTAATGCTTTTAGGTAAACAAAGTTTACTTCATTTCTAAGTGTCAACTAAAAACGGCCAACAAAAAGTTCTCCGCACTGAACAATGATTACGAGATGACGTTTACCAACGACACGGAGGTTGTATTATGCAATGAAGACGATGATGCGATTCCTACACTGAAATTTAATTTCACTAAGCTTTCTTTGTTGAGTGAGGTGTCTCCGGAAACATATGTTGGTAAGTTTTCTGTTTATGTCGGACAAAATGTAAAAGTAGGGTCCACGGCGGTTTCAGATTTCACAAAATTTAAATCTTGCCAGTGATATATAGTATTAGATTTACCTTTTTGATTTGCACACTCCATGTTTTTTTTAAGTTCCTTATGTACAAAAAATTTTCAAATTTACCAAAATCTTCTGTCTAAAACTACAACCTTTACTGTAAGAAGTGGATGAACGTAAAAAATAGTCACAGTATTAAATCCTTTGTAACCTTCTATTGACAAAATCTTTTGCCTGAAATTTTGGTTGATAAACTACAACTTAGCGCAAGATGCAAATAAATTTGTTCAGTGCTTAGTTTACAGGAACTTCAAAGTAAGTGTGGTAAATAAATCGTCTGTAGGCCTAATCGAAAGATATTTTTTTATTGTCATATTAAAAAATCACAGTCGATGAATTAAAAAATATAGTATAACATAAGGGCAAGGAGGGTGTTTTTTTTCTAAAAACTTCTTTATGTTTCGATCTCCCATTTGCAGCCCTTATATGTTATAAAAAGGAAAGAAGAGTATTATTGAAGAACAATATTTAAATTAGGTGTAGTCAATTAACACAAATAATTTATAATAACAATTTATTAACTCTTATTATTCTTAATACAATTAGTTACTACTTTCCTTGCAGACAAATAATACTAATTTGATAACTTTAGAATAATGAATTTAATTTAATAAGAGGGGGCTTTGCCCCCTGCTCGCTCTGTTCCCTAACCCCCACCCCACCTTTGATCGCTTTGCGATCCCCGGGGGCACCGTTCAACTTAATTTTTTCGTTGTCATCAAGTGAAAAAAAATTTATTGAATTTGTATGTTACACATTTAAAGAGAACGAGCACCAGGAAAGAACATTTTCTCACGAGTTTTAAACACTATTTTTCACGATACTACAGCAAAAAATTATTTGATACAACAGCAAAAAATATGATTATTAACATTTATTTTATTTACATTTATTTTTCTTCTTACTGACTCAGCAAAGTCTTCTTTCCCCGCTAATTTTTCGAAGCCCGTTCCCTTGGCAGTGGTTTCGCTAGATAGTAGATAGGGACAGCGGGAATCTCGTTAATCCATTCACGCGCGTCTGTTTTATGCTCATATTACACTGTAAATTTAATCTATTCTTATTACTTTATAATTAATTACAAGAAGAAGAAGTAGAAAAACTGGTTTATATAGTAGAGAGATAAAATAGAACTGCTTACTAACTTCAACATTTTCGTACCTCGGGGTTGAGTATGTTGCTCAAAGGGGTACCCGGGTGGTGATGCATGGTACCAGAAATAACAAGCCAAGAAATTGTTTAAACAGAATAATATGTAAAGTTATTTATTTAAAGGCATATTAAACTAATACATAATTATATATATATATTAAATGTGTACAAGATCTCGAAACTCTTGAGCAATAATAAGGAATATCTCAATATCGTCTCAATTTCAATGTCAAGAATAAAATTCATTTCTCGATTCATTTTTAAATTCCAAGTTTTATATTTAGTACTTTTATAAAACTTAAACGTAACTTTAGTATGAAAAGAAGATATACAGAAGTTTTCCAAACTTCTCAACAGGGAAGTGATTAGATCTCGCAAAATCTTATTTAAATTATCTTGACACTAAAGACAAATAACTTGGCATAGGGTGATTTTTTATACCCCCGCCCCTTTTGATGCAATAAATGATTCTATTTCTAGGATTTATATGCCTTATATTCTTCGACCATCTTTGATATCTGACCCAGAAACGCCCTAAATTGTTTGATGAATTTTGGTCTGGGTGTTTATGGACACCCTGTACAGAATAGAGGTTAACCGACAGTATGTATTGTTGTAGATGTGATTGGAGTGTGCAGAAGTGCAAACGACGTGCAGAACCTTGTCTCCAAGACAACCAACAGGGAACTTAAAAAGCGAGACGTTGAGCTCGTAGAACAGTCGCTTACTGCGGTGAGTTAGAGTTGTACGAATAACTGGCAACACAATTAGTTAGTACAAAATGTTTATAAGCAGCTTTGTCCTGACTAACTGATGTAGAATCAGTGTAGAGTGTTTGGGTTCAAAATATTGGACTACTAATATTGGACTACCGTTCAGGTACAGTAGAACTTGAATGATTCAAAGCTGAAAAGACCAATGTAAAAATTCGAACTATAAAACTCAAATTGTTTTTAGATTTTTAGGTTCTCAAAATGATTGAAATAAAAACTATGTTGAATATGTTTATTATATAAGGTTTATTTTCACTAGGGATGGGTCAGTTCCCGATACCGGTTCTCGGTTCCGCCGATTCTTCGCGGAATCGGAACCGAGAACCGATTGGCTAAAAAGTCGGTTCTAGATCCGGACCCGATTGATGTCGAATATTGATGTGAATTCGGCAATTGAAACGACCCCTTTATAGTGGTACAAAACAAAAGAGAAAGAAAGAATATTCACACATTTTCAGTGTGCCGATATTTAAATAACGCGCCACTAATTGAAGCAAAAAGCTGACTGATTAACCTGAAAGTAAAATCTCTGCTTGATAAACTGAACGCCCGCGGCACCTAGCGGATAGAGAACGTAACTCAGAAACAGCTGATTACCAAGCCTGCATGAAGCAGCGTCAAGCGCATGCGTAGATAAAGACTAGTTATGTAATGGTCTTTTAGTCGATCTCCCTTTGTTAATTGACTTTGAACTTCGAGACCTTCGTTCAGCCACAGACATAAAGAACTTGAAAACCGCATGGCGACGTGAACCTTTGCAAAATGCGAAGTGATACGTGAATTAGTTAAAATTGAATCTAAAATAGTCTTTCGAAAGTGCGATCAATAAATAACAAAGACCAGTTATGTCGCGAAGGTCATTTGCGAACGCCGAGCTTCGTTTCGTTAGTTAAACATGTGAATACGTTTAAACTCTTTGACATCAATTATTGCCAGGTAACCATTTAAACCATTTCTTAATTATTTTTACCATCTGAGTTGCTATATTAATTTGTAATGTTGTAAATTTTAACTATAATTATATATCTGCAGTTACAGAATAATTTTGTTAATCCATAAGTAAATTTAACCTATACAGCCAAAGATTGAGCCTATAAACCTTCAGCAAATTTCAGTTTAATATATAGTAGCCTTTTGTGCTAAATAAAGGAGAAACATGTTAGTAGAGCCATATTCTCTGTTCAGATTTTACTGTTATTAATTTTATAAAACAATATGTTACCATACAGTTTCTTGAACGAACAAACATTCAGTTTCTTGCACAATATTACAATTCTGTTTTGCACATGCTTTTTTTTGCTCTTAACCTTTTGGTTCTGAAACTAAAATTATGTTGTATTTTGTTTCATAGTTTACAACTGGTTCAACAATGACTTGCAAAATTGAATAAACTTAACTTTTTTGAAAATTTGTGCCTTCAGAAGAACTATGAGTGTAAAAATCCAAATTTGTGAAACTTCAGTGAATATTAATGGATAGTTATATATAATTTAAAATACTAATTACATGTTTGAAAATTAGATTTGATAAAGGCTGTACGTAAAATTTTGTTTAATTAAATAACTTGGAAGGGACCGCTAGCAAATTTTTCGAACCACAATCCTCAAAGGATTTCATTCCAAATTTAAAAATCTAAAAGTTTTTTTTATTTATTATATGAGAGACGTCTCACTAAATTATTAAACACCATTATTTTTATTATTTAATTTCACTTAGTATTAAGGTTGGCCAACAAAACAAGAGTTATTAATAAATTCATGGTACTATACGTTTAATTTTGTAGTGTTGTGAAAAGGTAATAAATTGTAATAAATGTTGTATTATAAATGGGGAGGGTTTTTCTAATTTTACTTTAGGGGAGGGATCTTTTAAATATAATCAAAATCAATATTGTAAATGTAAACTTTTCTTAAATTTTCTTTTAATTATAACTAAGGGCATATAAACTTTTATCTTTTACTTAAGGGCATATAGATTTTTTTGAATATCAGCTTTACAGTTAAAGTAATAAACAAACTGTTTGTTATACGAATTTTATTTATTGTATTTCCTGTAAATAGCTAACTCAGGTGTTCAATATCGACTTTAAATAAGGTAAGGTTACAGATCTATTGCTGTACTTGGTAAACCTTTATTTCTTGTAGGATTGTATGTACCATCTTAGTCTTAGCCCAGCACGCATTCCAAATTGTCATCATAAATTCTTTAAAGGTGGTACATCGGTTATTATAAAACTAAACTCTTCGCGTTAGTTTGTCTGAACGCAACATACGTTGCAATTTAGCTCGATCGTGTGGCGATGGTGGACGTGAATGCCGGTTTGATGCACTCATTTCATCAGATAATGTAGCCTTTGTAAATTAATATTTATGCCTAAATTATTATTTTTTTACTATCAGTGATTATAACAATCAATAATCCCTTTATTATTCATAAAAGTTAAAAAATAATAATAAATGATTAAAATAATTACGCAAGAAAAAGTGTCAAATAAAATTATTCGGAATCCGATTAGGCATAATATTTTTTTACGATTGACTAGGATTGCTTTAACGCTCGGAATATTATATGTTTTGTTTCTGAACGTTCAATTTGGATGAGTTAAGAAATAATCGGAACTTCAATCATCGAAAATTTCATTCGACGGCGTCAGTTTAGTCCCGCTGAAGTCTGAACAACTTGTTAGAACAAAGTAATATCAAGTTAATAACGCTGTGTGTAAATACGTACAGTATTCAGTTTTAGTGCAGAGTTTTATTCATTTTGTTTTAGTTACCGCAATTAGTTAATACAGAAGAGCGCCGATTTTTAGAAACAAATTGGGACCGAAGGATAACCAATTTGTTCGGGTAATTAAATTCACTGTGAACTCACTAACGACTTACAGCAGCGGTCGGCCATGCGCTCGGCTGACTCAACAGCGACCGCTGTTCCGTTGAGCGCACAAACTCCCTTTTTTAGTTAAGTTTAAGTTTACAACTCGGCTGATTATGCGAGTAAAAAACTTTAAATTCGGAATTATTAAGTGTAGTACTGTAATGTACTTATTTATTTACAGTACATTTCTGCTTTCAGATAATCGACGCTCTACTGAATTAACATATTAATTTGATTAAGTTTAGTTAGTTGAGGATATGTGGAAACTTAACCGGAGTAGGCTAGTCTTTTCATCAATGGCATCAAAAGTGTGACAATATTTTATAATAGACGTTGAGAGTGACTTTTTGTCCGTAATTTAGCTGAATACTTTTATTGAAGTGAAAACTTCTATATATATATCCTTGTGTATAGTATATATGAAGAACAAGGACTGATGACAATGCAATATTAATTTTTTGGGTGTAGTAAGTGAGCACTGATCATGGACCCCAGAATACGACGTGATTTTCACCCCCTTCAAAACATCGGATTGATTTGAAACTTTGCACACTTATCAAGGACCGATGACAATGCAATATTAATTTTGTTGGGTGTAGTAAGTGAGCACTGATCATGGTCCCCAAAACACGTTTTCAGGTGTCATTAAAAACTTTATATACAGGGTGATTCACGACAATATACAAAAACTTCGGGAGCTCATTAATTTTGTTGGATGTAATAAGTGAGCACTGATCATGGTCCCCAGACTAAAAAATAAGAATGTAAATAATACGCTTTAAACCGAACTAAAAATTTGAAAATAATTGTAATTATTTTATTTATTTATTAACCAAGAAATAAAATGTTAATAAAATCCAGTAGTTAATCAATATTCATTTTACACGCTGTAAAATTCGCATAGAAGTTTTCACTTCTATTGTGTGGTCATATGCACACCCAATTTTTTTAATTATCTGTAAATAACATACTTAGGGTACCGTAATCATTTCAGTGTTCAAATTAAATCTTATATTTTACACTTAAATTCTTGTTAAATTCCTTGAATAATAAATAGAACCAAGAACCGATTTGACTCTAGAACCGGGAACCAAGAACCGAAAAAAAAAATGGAACCACCCATCCCTAATTTTTACCAATCAAAAGTAAATGCTGCTTTTTTATTATGTGCATAATATAATAAAAAATTAGGGATGGGTCGATACCAGATTTTTTGATTTTAGATACCGATACCGTTACTTTGAAAAATCGATTCTTGATTCCCAATATCAATACCTAAAAAAAGGGGGAAAAAAAGAATAAGACGTCCGAATATTATTAGTGCCAATTTCAAAAACTACCATTGTTGAAATGTTATTTAAAATAAAATGACGAATGTCGGCAAAAGAATACGACGTCCAAATATTATTAGCGCTAATTTTATAAAACGCCAGCATTCAAACGCAATGTCCGCGAACAACCCTACTCCCGAGAACAATGGCATGTACCCAAAAGAAATTGTTACCCAAATACAATTAACCTAGTCCAATTGAACAAAAACAGTACAAAATATTATTTAAAATATAATAGTGAATGTCTATGGAAGAAATTAACGCCCAAACACAATTAGCTTAATTTTATGAATTTTTTACCATAGTGAGTTTTCACGAAAGATAACGTAACCCGAATACAATTTGGTAAAATGTATGAAGTATCAGTGATAAAACATAATTTAAGTACCACAGTGAATGTCCGCAAAAAAATCGATGCCCGAATACAATTATTTGTGCCAATTTTATGAACTACCATTGTTGAAATAGTATTTAAAATAAAATGACGAATGTCCGCAAAGAATATGACGTCCGAATATTATTAGCGTTAATTTTATAAAATGCCGGCGTTAAAACTTAATTTAAATTACAACGGCTAAGGTCCACGAAAATGTTATTTAGATGACAGTTGTAAAATTCGGAAAAAGTGGAAATTAAACGTCCGCTATTTTATAAATCATAAATCACGGGTAACTTAAGTCCCAAAAAGTTTTACCCGACTTTAAACAAATAGAATGATTACTTTAAAGTTTAAATACTTTTGTTACCGAGCTATAAAATGTGTTATTTTTCGTCACAGTAGACACCCTAATTCTATAAATAGACACGATAACAAACAAATCCATAAGTGGTTGACCTAGAGCCTACTAGACTTCTTGTGTACAAATAACAGCCTACGCTGTTACTCTGATACTGTGACAACTGAGTATCTCTTGGTATCGGTATCGAGTTTCGGCTATCGATACCAAAGCTAAAGTATCGAGAATCGACCCATCCCTATAAAAAGTATATGTAATACTCAAACAAAGTATTGTGAAATGTTTGATTGCCTTGTAGAATTAATTGTTTTTACATTTGCAAAATCCTCAAGTAAGTTAACCCTCAAAGTGGCAGACTGCAGTTTTGACTGCAGTCTCTCAGGGGCAACGCAACCCGCTCGAACCTTTGCGAGAATTTGCACAATCGATCATTATATCCACTTAAAATGATTTAATCGTAATAAAACCGGTACCGTTGGAAAGGTAATGAATTAAACTATAATTTTTGTGTTTACAACTTTTTTGTAGAACACATATTTACATACGTAATCACTGTTTCAAAATTGTAGTACCTAAATCACCTATGATTCACGCGTCAATGAACGCCGTATACTGTCAAAACTTTGTCTCATTTTCAACGGTCTGTAATTCCTCACAGAAGTTATTTATGAAGAAGATCATTACAGCATTGAATTTAGCAGACGATTCTGTTTCAAACTGTGTCTTCAAATCACATGTTACTCTGAAAACAGCTGTTCTATAGGATATACGGTAAAAGCTTGTAATTGGTCATATATATTTGGCCAATACGCAAGCCTGTTTAGAATCGATTCTTACAGTCTTATTCGATATATCCCTAAAATGTACAATATATGGTTATAAACAGAAATCTTCACAGTTTTTATCTATGTAAAATTCTATACATTTAGATCTCATAGGTTGGTATAACAAAGCTTTACAAGTGAACACAATTCATCGAACGCCACCCGTCTAGTTGACTTCATTTGTTGACATTTGTTTTGTGTTATTTTATGGTTATTACAGTTTATAAAATAGTGTTATATTGTGTTTTAGTTATAAATAAATAACTGTAGATTGTGTTTGAGTGAAATTAGGCTTATAACGGTGTTGTAATAAAACGGTAAGTTTATAAATAACATAGGCTATAGAAATAAGTTTTAGGTTAAATTGCCAATTTGAGGTTTTTGAATTTTCATTACAAAATGTAAAGTTATTTGAAACTGGGTAGAATGCTATTCGATTCTACATATCATTCTCGAATTTTTGGTATAAAAAAAACATTGTTTGGTAAAAAATATCTTGGCTTAGGCTAGTCACTTGAAATTAGTCAAGATTTACAGGTTATGTAGTAAAAACGTTCAAAATGTTATTTTGAACCAAAATTTGTGAAATTGAAATATATTTTTACATATTTCTATTTAGAACTAAATTATAAAACTTTTGTGTATTTTGAAAAAAATTACAAAAATGTTTTACTATTTTTTATGTAGGCATAAAGTTCTTTTTTTTCCTTCCGTTTCTGAACATTTTTCGCTTTCTAAGCTAACAACTTTTACAATTTCAAAAGAAACTGATTTTTAGTGGCATATTTGAATTCTTTGAAGTTTCTTCTACAAAAAAGCTATGGAACACTTTTGGATTGGGGTTCATTTACTATTTTTGGCGAATTTTTAAAAATATGCTTGCAAAGCGCTATAAACGGGCTTTTCAATTTGAGCTTTAACCATGCCAGTTCTAGGGTTAAGAGAATAAAAACAGCTTCACTTACACTGGTTTGCCCTTCAATGTACTGCCGAAATGCATGCAATTGCTGAAAATCCTCAGACATTGTAGGGATTGGGGAATCTTCAACTTCTTCTAAATCCGACAATCAGGCACATTTTTTGTTTTTATTTTCTTCTAAAAAGTTCACTTGGATGCTGGTCACATTTCTTAACGAATACAGCTTTTTTTTAACTATTTGCTATTGTTGTTTTAGTAACTTGTGACCATACATAGTGACACATTCTTGCTGCTTGAAGGATATCGATCTTTAAATTTGTGTTTTCCAATGAATCTGTCAAAAGCGTTTGTACAATAAGTCGCCGGTAAAAATACTTAACATTTTGTATAATGCCCTGATCCGTTGGCTGTACCCTTTTATAGCATACTGGGTTAGCACAACTAGGTTCCTCAAGTGTGCTTCGCTTTGGTCACCACTTACACAATATTTGACAGTCTTAGCCAACCTTGCTCTATATTCTATGTTCTCGTCTTCGGACTTGTAAATGTTAAACTACTCTTTATTGTATATGACTAGTAAGCCCTCGTGAAAAATCACAGGCTGATTAATTAGATAAACATCAGAAATACATAACTTTTTAAATACTATTTAAAAACAATAGACTTTATCTAGGCCTACCTAATTATGCTGTCAGGGATTTTTAACTCGGTAAATGTGCACAACTATAAAAATTAGAAAACTATAGGCCTATTTTTAGTTTAAAAAAAATTTATATACGTTATTATATATTTTAAGGAAGATAGGCATATTACCTTTTAATTTCTTTTCATTTCATATTCGAGATCTTTCTAGAAAAACTCATAGTTCATGCATCCGTTTTGCCTTGCCGAGTATTTTCAAATTTATAAACAAAGTTATTCCTGTCACCTATTCATTTAAATTGTCCTTTTTACTAGTTTTAACTGTCTGTTTTAATGAATTATTTTATTTATGAAAATTAACTGTCTGCTTTAATGAACGTACTCTGTTAATTTATTTCCCTGTGATGACCATTAATTATAAAGAGTAAAAATAATAATAATATTAATATTATTCCTATTCTATACGCATTCGAAGAACTGCATATGTTACAAGTGTTAATCCAAAGGGATTATTAAAGGTTATTTGTACAGTGATATAGAATATAATTTATTTAATTCATTTCAGTTACTGTTGTTTTGTTCAAACAGGTGACTCTAACTCTTTGGGGAACCCAAGCCGAAGAATTTGATGCCTCTGTACAACCTGTCGTAGCCGTGAAAAACGGCAGAGTTACCGAATACAACGGCAGTAAGTCGTTGTCTCTTGCAACGTCGTCCGTGCTTCAAATAAATCCTGATATCGATGAAGCACACAAACTACGAGGTTGGTTTGATTGCCTCACACAGGATACCAACTTCAACAGTATTTCAGCTCGTATTGGCGGTACAGATGGTAAGTGCAACGAGGGAAGAATCTTAGCTTATCGATATTTTATATGTTGTATTGGCATTATAGAACAATGCTTTTCCTTCTGTCCAGAATGAGTTAGTTGTTTCTTTCTGCACACCCTCTATCTTATGATTCAATTAACGGTATTTCATGTAGTGAGTAGGGATGTAAAATACCCAGGTAGTTTAGAATTTTAATTAAAACCCCATCTCAGAGTAAGTTAAACCTTGGGAAATGTACGCAAACTCATTTTTCAGAGTTGTTACAACACTAGAAAGTTATTAAAATTTAAAAAAATTAGAATTGGAACTTAACACTTAGGTTAAAAGATTAGGAAATAAAAACATAGATGTTTAACCTGAAAAATTCAGAAAAAATGCTTTTCAAGTGAACATACATAGTGAATTTCTCTTTATATCCCTATTTGACCATGAACAATATTAATTGAGCAGGGACAACCTGGGTAAAAATAAATTGAACTTAGTTTCTACTCTTTAATTAAAAAAAGAAGGTAAAGGAAAGGTATTTCTGAGATTGTGCAGACAAAAAGCTAGATAGGGTTGTGTAGGTTAGGTTAGGACATCTTCGTTATATTATTCAAATGTCTTGGCATGCATTAAGATTAATTGGAGGATGATTAATGAATTTCATAACTTAAAGATCATTTATAAAACATTTTCTACTTTAGGTCCTTTTTATTGAATTTATTTTGTTACCTTAAGAATCTATGCAAAATTTTACTTGAAATTGAACATGCAAGTTGTGAAAAAATGGTGCAGAATACAATGTAATTTGTCATGAGGTAAAAAGGCGTGAGAACTTTGGAACAATGAATATGGAAAATGGTCTATGTCCTAGACAATTTTATTGTAGGTGGTCCTGAATAGATTGCATTGTCTCTGACGTCATGCAGTAAGCTGACAAATACTGTCTATGGAGTAAGTGAATCACAAGTTTGGAAGTAAACAAGGTGTTAGAAGTTTTTTGGTTATAAAAATGTTTTTGTTCAAATTTGATAAATAAATGATTTTGAATAAAACTTAAATGGTAAATGATGATGAATAAATAAGTAACGCCTAACGTTACAAAATTGCATTTCCAACGTTGGGGCAACATTACAAAATACAAAATGGTATTGGAGTTATTTTTAAATTGGAATGATGTTTTGTGTATGGTTAATTATTAGAATCTATATTTTATTTTTAACGTCAAGAATATTTTAAAACTATATGCCCAAGCTTCAAAAGCTTATTTGCCACATTCCGCTATTTTGTTATACCAACATAATAATGGTTACCAATATCTTATTATTGGTGAGCTATGCAGAGTTGAAATTTTGCATGACACTTTATGTTATAAAACTAAATTTCCAAAAACACTGTCAACCATTTTCCTTTACCTATTCCAGGATGAAAGCCATTTAAATTCTATAAACAACACGAAGTGTGGCCCATGAGGTCCACACAATCAACTTCCCATTCTGAAAAAAAAACTTAATGTTATTGATGTTAATAGTAATAATTTTCTGAATCCATAAGTTCGGCAAAGCACAGTTAATTATAAATATTTGAAGTAGGCCTATGCTTTCATAAAGTTTACTAGAATTTTAAATAATGCAGACCTACAAAAAACAAAATTGATTATTATTCTTATATTTTGGATCTGTAAATATGACACTACAGAATTAAAAATAGAAGTTTAAAAAACATGGTTCAACAGAATATGATTACATATTTTTTTAGATCATATTAATGTTAATACGCTTTGATTGACAACCCAACAACGTTGATATATATATTTTGTTCTGAGTTGTTTCATGGTACTGCATTTCGTTTGTGATTAGGCTTTAAAAGAAACTTGATGACATTTTTCATGGATCATATTGACAAAGACTTTGATTGGCACTCTATCGAAGTTGATATCGTTTTTATTCATGAGTTTCTATGCTGGAAAAATGTCTACACACACTCAAATCAATCTTTTTTAAATAGTAAAAATATTGTAGTGAACTTAGACATATGAATATGTGAAACAAATATTTTGATTTTCGGAAGTTAATAAATAACTTGGAAACTGTGTTTGTTACAAAAGTGGATAAAAAAAATCCTTTTTTCAGCATCAAATGGTACCACTACACCACCACAAAACAGTAGGAATCAAGCTGTGTCCTTGACCATATTCACATGATATATTCTTTGAGTCCGTTTTGAAACACGAAGTCCAGTGTGAAAAATACAAATGTATCTGTACACTGAAAACTTTTGAATGTGCTACTTTGATTTATGTAATGAGTACCTGTGTCTAAGAAAGCATCCTAGATAAGTGTAATAACAGAGTTTGAACAGTATGTTTTTTTTTCAGGTGTCGGTTCTAAATTTATTACTCTAAAAGAAGCCAAAGACAGTCAGCTGGGCGGAGGGGATAAGGCTGACTACTTTAACAGTGTTGCCACCATCGTTCATGTCAAATCAGATAATTGCGTTTACAAGGCGTGCCCACAAACTACTTGTCAGAAAAAGGTTAGTTTCGGTTTGATTACGAGTATTTTAGTTAAATACTACTATGTGGTCGACTGAGTGTTTCAAACGCCAACTTTTCCTTAAGCAACACTTTATTATTACACCCAAGTTTCCTTTATCATTTTACTTTTTATAAAAAATGTTGGACTAATCAACCTCAACGCTGAGTGTGTAAACAATATGAAATGTCTAAATTAAATTCATGATACAACAGGAATCATAACAAAGATTATGGAGAACCAGCCAAGCACGACTTAGCTCTACTCTCCTAAATAATAACCTAACCTACAAATTGGAAACATATATTTTTTTTTTATTTGTAAAATATGGGATTTCAAAACAAATGAAAATAAATAAAACTTGAAACACAAATTTGATAATGATATTGACAATATAAAATAAGACTATGTAGTAATAATAATAAAATTTTGTTGGCAAGTAATAGAAAAAAACCAGAGGTTATTAATAAGCAAAGAAATGCAGTCAATCAAGAAGGCATTGGCGGTTTAGGTTGTAATCTAGGTTAGGATTTGTGTTGAAGATCTTGTATTTCGTGGATGGATTTGTAGCATTTAATAACAATTAGCAAATCCTCTGTCCTACTGCATATCGACAGCAACTGTTAACAGCAGTTCAACCTAAAAGGAATTTATGTTGTCACGACTATAAGCATTCACATGGATTTCATGAACATAATTAACTGTTACGGTATATCCGCTTATTGTTGACAGTTAATGTTTTTTATGTTTAGTAAAGTAATATGAGATTTTAAAATTGTAGCGACTTTATACAAGGTATTTCAAATGTACTTTACAACTTTGAAAAATCATAATAATTTATTCAGAGAACCTACTGAGGTGATTGTAGTGTCAATTTGTAGGGAAACACATCAAGTTTTTTTACCATAAACTAAAGATGCTCTATGAGGCTTCCGTTGGTGATCCTGCACACACCCCATCGGTAGGTCTATTTCCTCCCAAACTCGCTGTAGCATTGCAGGAGTAACTTGCTCAGGGGCGGCATAAATTCTCACTCTAAGCTCAGGTAGAGGAGCCGGCAAAGGAGGTACATAGGAGGCTTTGACGACCTGGTGATTTCTTATGTCTTACCGAACACCCTGTTTCTACAAAACAATTATGCCACTCATAAATTGTAGGGCTACTAGGAGGCTACTTGGTACAGAAATTACGCTGAACTGTTCTTCGAACCAAAACGCACAGCAAGCACGCTCGGATCCAGTGAAGGCAGCCATCTTTGACGTAACTGCCGTGTTTCCCAACAAATTGACACTACAATCAACTCTGTAGGTTCTCTGAATAGATTAATATGTATTTTAAAGTTGTAAAGTACTTTTTGAAACACCCTGTATTACCATGTGATTCAAATGGGAAAATAATACTTAAATAATTATTAATTTTTAATAAACTACTGAATTCATCAAATCAAAAATATGTTCAGTCTTGCAGGTGTGTTGAGGAATAGCTTGCTGCCAAATTTTATTTCCTACGCATTATAGTATTTACGATGTAGAACACTTTACAGAAGAATTACTTATTATTGAAGTAGGGTTTCATTTACAGTATTTTACATCAAAGTAGACATTTTGAAAATTAAAATGTACACCTTCAAGTGGTTCAGGGTTCTTTTTTAGTATTTGTATAGTTAACTAAACAAACTAAATTAATTTTTTTATGAAAAAATGTAAAATTGAACTAAATGCAATACTATTGTCCAATTCACATCCAAGCAATCTGTTGATGTAAATTTAGCTACAAATTTTCTGAATCGTTTTTAATATTTTGAAATACACCAAATAATGTGCGTTCAGAAATGAATTCACAAAATATTATGATAATAAACACAATTTTGATCATTAGCACTTGCCAAATCATTGACCTGTAACTTATTGTTTCACTATTATTTAGCAAACTCGTTGTGAATATATTTTTACATATTAACAAAATTCTCCCAATAGGCAAGTCTTTTTCACCAAATTTAACTTCCTAAATGTTTAAATTTAGTCCTATAGGGTAAAAAATACTTAGATTTCTTTGAAATTACAAAGATGATTCCATACACTCCGATAGTAAACCATAAGCTCTTCATAAACAATATTTTTTTAAATCTAATGTATGTATGTACTATTTATTTCAGCTAATTGATCAGAACACTGGTATGTACCGCTGTGAAAAGTGTAATAGAGAGTTTGACACCTTCAAGTGGCGACTTTTGGTATCGGTAAGTTTTATCAATTTCATTTGATTGTATTGTAAATTAGTATTAAATATGGATTTCCATAGGGCTCCGTACTCGTGTATATGTTTTTTATCATGATAATAGCGTTGTAAGTAATTGTGGAAAAATAATACTTTATCCAATCTAGAAATAAATGCATATCTTTTAACAATGCTGACTCGCCATACATCGTATATTATTTACTATTCACAAATGATGGCAAATGTCCAAACAAAAAATTTTAAAAATATGGTTAATCCATCAGAATCTAATTGTAAAAACAGAAATTATGTTTAGTTTTAATTTAGATTTACCATCGAAGCTAGTCATATTAGTTTACCGCGGAAAAACTGAGTCACGTAATATTTTAACAGATGCAACTATCAGACTGGACTGGCAGCCAATGGGTGACGTTCTTCCAAGATACAGCCGAACAAATCCTTGGCGTTAATGCGGACGAAGTGGGTACTCGAAAAGAAAATAACGACCAATTTCAAGAATGTTTTTCTCAAGCGATGTTCAAGAACTTTGTATTCCGTCTCAGAGCAAAGATGGAAAGTTATAACGTGAGTAAAGCTATTTATGGATACAGGTCATTATAAAATCTATTTTTAACTTAGTTTGTCTGAAGTAGAACCTTGATTATTGAGTTGTTCAAAATTGTACATTGAGCCACAGAAGGTATATACAGTGGTTGGGCCAAAGTCTGGAATATATTTAATAATTCGAAAACTATTAAACAAAATGTGATGAAACTTTGCAGTTATGTATTTGTCACTATAACTATAGTTTAAAGTATTTGACTTGTTTTTGGCATGACCAGGCGGCAGCCCACTTAGGAAGTCTTGTAGTTTTTTAAATGTATACCTAGGTTGTGTTGTACCTCATGTAGAAAGTCTTTGTTAATAGAACACAAAAGTGTGAATTCACTTCCAGCCCTATAACAGACAAAACAGCTGATTCGGATCGAAAGCTTAGCAACACATGTTTGTTTACATTCATTAATATAGCAACCAATTTAGCAAATTAGAATCAGTTTATTATTCTTCACAACCAACAAAACAAAATTCTTGGGTTAGGTTAACAAAATGAAAGCAAACACAAACAAAAATCCATGAAAATTGCTTACTGTATTATAATTCAAACATCTATTGTTACTAATTATTATAAATATAACAACTGATTTCGATCAAAAGCTTATCACAATTCTAGGTTACGACAATACTGAACCAACACACATTTCTTTAAAACATTTGCATTTATTACAATAGCAACCTGCTTGACCAATTTAAAATCGGTTAAATTAAAGCGCTAACCAAAATTATGGGCTACAGCTCATTTAGAGTTAAAAAAATATTAAAAAGTAGTAAACACAAAAAATACTCAACTAGGTAATTTTAAACTTGTTTTAAATATTTTTTACATTTAGCAGAATTTACAATTAGTCAAAAACTAAATACATAAAACCAATACTTATTGGTGTCTAAAGATGAAATAATTACGTACTAAACTAAGAAAAACAAGAACTTATACAAAACTAAAACTTCGGAATGAATATCAGTCAGCTATCAGTACAAACAAACAAGGAACAGCTGAGTGAAGCAGATGCTTCTATAGGCGTAAGCCTCGCTGAGAACACTTGCGATATAATACACTCATTCGCTGTGGCCACAGAACACAGACCGATGAGGCGTAACAGAGACTGCTTATGTTTTTTACTTGGTCTAAACATACTCAAAGAACATCATTCTGAACTGTATTGGAAGTTTCGTGAACTATGGATTCTACTAAGCATGTATTTGCGTTTAAAGGCGCTAACCGCACTTAGATATTGGGTCGTGCCGCGTTAATAGGCGTAGCCGCGCGTTAAAGGGTTAAACAACCAACAGCGTTTTTAGGTTAGATTTATATCTATACACATAAAAAAAAAATTGAAGTATCTATGATTTCGAAATAAATTTTTTTTTAACCCTTTCCACTTGAGTGTCGGGGCAGCCCCGCACCCTACTAATCCGCACAAACTCCTATGTCGGGCGAGCCCCGAACTTGCTATGCTAACGTTCTTTGATGACCGCTATTGTTGAAGTTTGAGATGTGCTGCTATCTGTGGAATTTTTTTAGGACCATTTGAGTTCAGTTTCTGTGGTAAATAAATCTTATAAAATGTAATGCTTGCCGTCTTTGACAGCTCTGTAAACAGCCGTCTGCTCTCGCCGTGGTTTGGTTCCTTCCTACTACGCAGCGTTTTAGTGAGCTTACGCGTTGTTGAGTTTTGTTGTACTAGGTTATTGTGTGTAATTTCACAGTTTATTTTTGAATATTGTTCTTTTTATAATAATAATGATTGTTGTGAAATAAAATGTACGAAGACGACGGGCAGCTTGTTACAAAATGACGTTAGTGGCGACGGAACTTTTGTTTCGAACCTGAGTGATTAAAATATTACCAATCAGTTTTGAAAAAAGCTTTTCTTACTAGTTTTGATCCACATAATACTGTTGTTAAGCAATAAAATAAATAGTTAAGGCAATTTTTACAAGTTGGTGTCAAAACTAATTGTTCTCATAAAAACTCATTTTTTTCAAAAAACTTGTTTTTCAATTAAAATTTTTTTATAATTTATTATTGTGTCTAAAACATGTGTAAACCACTTAATTTTGTTTATAATGATATAGACAACAAAAAACAAGCAACAAATATAGGTCTTCCCATTGAAAATTTTTCCAAAATTCTTGTTTATTCCGGTTTTTTGTTACAAATTTATATTTTTTTCAATAAATAAAAATTAAAAACATATACTTGAAAATAAGAATATATGTTTTTTTCATACCAATCTATACTTTAGTCATAGAAGAAACTACAAAAATAAAATCAGCCTTTTAGAACTGACAGAAATACGTTTTTTTGGAGTAAACATGTTACAGTGCAATATTTGCTCAAAATTAATCTGACCTGATAGCAACACTAGGTCCCCAGTAATTCGAGTGGAAAGGGTTAAGCTCATATGGTTATTCACACTTTACCCAAACCTAAACATGTATTTCATTATGTTTTGTCTGTCTGTCCGGGCTAATCACCGGAATGGCTGAACCAAATTTGACAAAACTTTCACTTGCATGTAGAGGACTTTTCAGAGATTAATCTAGGCTACTTTTTATCCTGGAAATATTTAGAGTTCTTATTTAAAAATAGAAAAATTATGCACAAATTAAGGGTTTTGCCAACGGACGTGACACGCGAACATTATAAATAAAACAACTGTTTTGTATCAAAAGCTTAACCTTTTGCACTCTATTTATTTGACACTTGGCTGCTCCACCAGCTCCAATTAAAATATGACTGTTTGCAGAATTATTTTTGTAAATTCACAAAAAAAATTCCTATAAATAGTAAACATAAGTTATTATATATCATTTTGTTCGGAATAAAACAGAGAATAAGGAAAAAATTGTTAAAAGATTAAATAAAAAATGTTTCATTGAGTAGGCCTATTTTGAATATAATTGGTCAAAAAAATCAATCGATTATTTTGTTTTGTAATGAAATTAAAAATAAGAATAATAGAGCTTAGAGCTTTTAAAATACTTTTATTACACTAAATGTGACCATAATAAATCATTTAAAAAATATTCTTCAGGTTTAACAACATTTTTTTATTGAGTAGGCCTATTTTGAATATGAACATTATGAAACATTAATTAAAATAAAAATCTAAATAATCTAAATTCGGGAAATTAAAATATATTATAATTAATTAATTAACCCTGATACAAAAGGTACAATAAAAAAATACTTATAAACAAAATAAAAATATCCTATACAGTACATATAAACTATAGAAATAAGAATTTTTTCAAAAGTTATACTTAAATAAAAAAAAAATACTTTATTTAAAAATAAATAATAAAAAAAATCAAAATATTATATTCAAATTAAATTGAATTGCACAACTTATTTATTAATGTAAATAATAAGCTTAAACTATATAAAGCTTTAATTTGAACTTTCTAGCTTCACCTTCCGGTAAAACTACTTTGTTAAGACTTATCCCAAATTATTGGGAGTGACGGGCGATGTGTACATAATTAAGAGCTAAAATCAAAATAACTTAACTAGTTAAAATTACTGTTAAATCCAAAATCTAATAGTTAATTACAAACTAAAATAAAATCAAAAATTATTGTAACCCATTTCTACTTTAATACAAACTGCACCTTGACCTAACATTTTTCTCAAACAGAAAAAAGAAAATAATCTAATAATACATTCAATGGCAGAGATATACAAGTAACATTAAAGTAAAATCAATCGTGGATTATCAATTATAGAACAGGTTCCTTTAAAAAGAATTAATTACCGCCAAATTCTTTGAATTTTAAGATCATAACTAATAATAATCAACCTAAAATAATTTATATTTCAAAATAATAGGGTATCTAATCCTAGTTTAATTAAGAATTTCTCAAAATAAAAAATAAATAAAAATTTCACTTAATTAAATTATTTTATAATTTCTATATAAACAATTTCTGAAAGATAATATATTTGAATATTAATAAATGTATAACCGCGATTGCTGGCACAAAATTAATCATAAAAATTATCAATTAACAAAATCATACTAAAATAAATTAATAGAATTAATTACTGCGAATTATAATATATTCTTTTAGAACAATATGCACCCCAAAAAATTTTACATGTAAAATAATGATAAATTCAAATTTAAAGCAAGAATCAAACTTTAATTTTAAAAAAGGTTAGTTATGGAAGATAAAATTTAGCCAACTAAACCTAAATTATTGGGGAATTTAAGCTCTAATTAAACGATAAATTTAGCACACTAAACCTAAATTATTGGGGAATTTAAGCTCTAATTAAACGATAAA